>BMAV01026038.1:254643-278474 GCA_019973955.1 Trichonephila inaurata madagascariensis | reverse complement strand
AAAAAGTCTATTAGATTCTAGGGAGAAAGAGAACACTTTAGAAAAAAAAATCCGATGCATTATACTAAATCCTCTAAATACACTTGAAGCTGAGATAAACTCTAGAAATTTACAGGAACATCAGAACGAAAAAATACTGCTCAACTTCTCTCTTTTTCAAAGAACTTCTTTCAATGGCTGTGATATGAAGGGTTTTTTCTTTTTGCGTCTGTCTTTAATGTGGGTATTTGAGCCAATGGTTGTTGTCGGTAAAAGTGTGCAAAATCTTTCTGTCTATTGCATCGTTATATATATATAAAACATTTCCCTTGAAATAAAAAATTTTAAAACGGCAATATTCTCGTTCTGCTTTATAAAACCCAATCTTTCAGAAGTTTATTTTTAATGAGAAGCGCGTGATTTAAGCTTTGAAAAATGTAAATATTGTTGACCAAAAAATCTGAAATAAATTTCTATAATGTGTTATAAATTCAAATATATATATACGCACAAATATTGGGACTTCCAGATAAAAATAGTACTAATGTTTAAACCAGTGTTTCTCAAACTGGGGGGCATGATAATCTCAAATAAGGGGACGCAAGCAATCAAAAAATCGAAAATGAAAGATTTAAAAAAATTTATTATTTACTGAAAAGAAGCAAATCATAAAACATTCTGACATAATAAAAATAAAATTCAAATATTTACTCGTATAACATTCTTATAAATATATCAGAACTACACATTGTATTTGATAATTAATTTATCAATACAAAGTTCAGAACAATTTTAATAATTATTAGTGACTCTAATGAGCTCGTCATATACAAATTTATATGCAAAATTTAATACTTATCTTGATCATTTGCACGGTTTATAATTAAAGTCGTATTGTAGCTTTAGCATCAAAGTTACTGGTCTAGATATGTTATCCAAATAAGCTAGGTTTGTGTGTGGTCAGAGGAAACAAGTTTGCCTCCAGTGGATACCATCACATGTGGGTATGCCAGAAACGAAGCAGCTGATGAGCTGGCTGGTAGGGGTTGTGATCTCTCTAACCCCAGTTCAAACCCATTCGGAAATTCATTCCCTTCAAAGAACTAAAATGAATTTGACTTGGCAAAACCCTCCTGCTCACCACTGGTACGCAGCTAAAAGTCCTGGCCTATCTATACAGTGCAGGAGTTCCAGGGCTCATCAAACGGTCTTGACGCGTTTTAGAAGCGGTCACCTGCGTAGTATGACTTTTGTGCAGGGGAGGTAAAGTCTTTCTTTACCTGTCCCTGCTTCTCCTGCTCATCTTCTGGACTGCTGGGGCATTTCCCTGCGACAGTGTATGAAGAGCAAGACCTGGTGCGTGATACTATTACGCAGAAAGGTCAAATAGACTTATTGTAGGCTCTCTTTCCTGCTCCAAGGGGATTGGAAACAACAACAATATCATCAAAGTACATTATTATTCCATTCAATACATTATCATTGTATAGAAGAGTGCGCAATTAAAATTATGACTGAAAATTGAGTCGTAAGTATTGAAGGTTTGAGAAACACCCTAGAGTTTAAACCCAATGAATGAAAAGTACTTTTGATCGTAATATCCAAATTTATACACTGCGAAATAATTTTTGAATTTTATTTCATTTTAAAGCAACACAAAATGTTTCTCTGACGTGATCAACTCTTTGTTCAAAAAATAATAGTTTTGACACGAAATACAAAATTACATTCCATCCTATTTAACGGATGTGTATGAAAAATTTTGGAAATATGAGTTCTTTCTTTATTTGTTTATTGTTAAACTTCCTTAAAATATATAGCAGCTGTAATAATAAAGCATGGAGGACAGAATTCTTGAGGAATTATACCGATGGTTTTGAGATTTGTTATGTTTGGTATAAGTGAATAAAAAACACCTGAAATAAACGAATATATAATTTAAACTATTACGTTTATTGTTTAGTATAAAAATATTGCAAATTTCTTTTATTTTCTTTTAAATAAACGTGAATGTAATACTTATAACTGGTCTCTCAATTGCTCCTTGAAATTAATGAATTATATTGATTATAGCTATATGTCAGCATACAATTAATAAATATTTCTATAGTATCCATACTAATTTTAAACTGTGTGATTTTCTACCAGACCGACAAACCAGTAGGGGGCGTAAGTGGTACAGAAAAGACTCGGAATCACACAGAAATGCAGAGTCGGAAATCCTGTAGTTGTGAGCTACGGTGAAAAGAAGCAGAGAAAAAGAACAGCAACATAATAATGGAAAAGAAAACATTTTATTAAACGGATGTACTACAACAGGTGTTTGAAATTATGATCAGAAGTCGTCCTTCAAGTCTGATAGTGACGCTGCAATGAATTCCTGAGGTTCTAGAAGATTCTCCCAGGAAGTCTTGTGGTAGATGGCGCTGAACAAAAGGGTCCAATCCTGCTGAAAGTCATCATTTGTGATCTGTTTCCCGAGGTAGTAGGGTGGACTCGTATTCAAACGAGTGTGAACAAAAGGTTGCGTGAAACTGGTTCTTTAACAAGTTAACTGGTTCTTTTTAGTGTACGAGACTCCCGTTCCTTCAGTTAAAGATCTTATCGGTCGAATATCTGTAGCTGCAGGGAGAATACGTGACATGCTAGGGATCTTCCAGAACGTAAGGAATTCCATGCATTACTGCTGTCAGACCTGCCAGACGACTTCTGGTCGTAATTTTGAACACCTGTCGTAGTACAACCTTTCAATAAAATGTTTCCTGTTCCTTTTATATATTGCAATTTCTAATCTTTTTCTCTGCTTCTTTGCATCATAGTTCGCAAGTATGGCATTTGCGACCCTGCATTCCTATGGAATTCCGAGTCATCTCTGTAACCCCTACGCACCCTACAAGTTTGTTGGTCTGGTAGCGAATTTCCCTGTATAAGTGACATGAATGTTTAATTTATATATATTGGCTGTTTGTGACGTATTTCCTTAAAATTCCATGGATCAGAACGGTACAAAAATTTTTAGGCAAGATTTAACCACAATTTATCCACCGGATTGTATCATGATAGGTAAATTTTGCAAAACGAAGGTCATTAATATGTCGACGGTATTGATATTTAGAAAGATAATCATTTCATCAAATGATAACTAATCACTGATATCAAATACCATGATTTTTTGACCTTGACTCCCAATCACTAAATTTCTTTCAAATGACTCGTTGTTCGATTAAATATAATTCTAGTTACATAATTTCATAAATTATTTTACCCATAAAGATCTTGGGAAAAATTGCGTATAAATTTTTTTTCCAGAAAATTACAAGATCTAAAAGTTGGACTACGTACAGCCATTGAAAACCAGAATGAAAGAGATTGAAATGTGCTTATTAATCTCTCAAATATTTTTCTGAAATTCGTAATGAAAAGTGTTTTTTTTTAACGAAGAATTTCTCTTGTTAAAATTCATAATTTCGTTCACTCGTTACTCTCAGTAAACGCACCCGAAAAGTTTATGAAAATGTATTTTCTAACAAAGATAACACTTTGCAAATAAATTCTGCAATAATTTTAAACCGTAATATTACTGACTTTCCTAATTATTATCCCTAGTTTCATTTCGCTCCTTTTCCACGAGAATTTCAGACTTCTAGTCGATTGTAATGATTGAATTTTTATTTCAATTGCGTGTTTAAATGTCCTCTGATATTTTATCAACATTTATGAATTTTGAATGATCAAAATTATTGTTAATATGAAGTGTAATAAAATAGAAAATAAAAGAACATTATTAATTTAGATTAGCATACTTTAAAATACTGATTCTGCTTTTGAAAAAGAAAAAAAAAGGTTTTACTTTAATATAAATAGGAGGAATTTAAGTTAAACATTAATATTCTTTCAAAATATTCTTGAAATTAAAAAAAATTCTTTTTTTTTTTTTACGTTTACTAAAGAAGAAAAAAACGAAGTTTTCTCAGTTCTGCTGCTCCATCCATTTATTTACTTTTACAAAATTATTCTCAGCCCCGTTACTAATATTTTCTGATAATCATTTTAAAGTTGCTTTGTGTCAGCAAAGAGAAATAAAACAATCTTGTTGCCTTCTGATGCTCTTTCTCATTTTCTATGTAAATCTCATAAATCTACTTACTCTGCACAAGGGATTAAAAGTAACTCTTATGACTCAAGGGAAGAAATAACGAAGCGCTCATTTCTAGAGTCAAAGATCAAGAAACCAGTTTGAAGTCCGAAGTTGTGTCTTTGATCCCAGATTCATCAAAGTCTTGTGGGAAAATTGAATAAGATTATTCTCTCATTTAAAATGGAGCTACAACATGCGATGGGGTAGAAGTTAGGAGAGTTATAAAACAACTCAAGCATCATCCTTGTCACACTTGATCACCCTTCTAGTGTACTAGTACTATGCTCCGCAGTCCTTTCTTTATTTAAACACGTCTCTTTGTTGAATAAAATCTCCCTTAAATAAATAAATACTTTTTCTGCGAGGCACTAGAAAACAATATTAAATCAATCCCTCCAAATGAAATATAATTTTTCGGTTAGAATGTAATATATTTGAATACATATCTTACAAAAAAGGTAAACTATTCTAGAAAATATATTATTTTGTTTGTATAAAGTTTATTTTGTTTTAAAAAATAACATTTGCAATTCTTAAAAAAAGAGCATTCTCATTCGTGAATTAGCATGAATACACTTAGTTCATCAAAATCAATTGATTAAAATTTGTTGCAAAAAAATTCAAATATTTTGAGATAATTTCATATCAATAATTAATTTTATTCTTCTATTATAAACCATTATACTTTGCCTATAAAAATAACTCAAATACATTTGAATACAATGAGCTTTTGGTAAATCATGTCAAACATCACAGGGTTTCAAATCATTGGTTTCAAATCATTATTTAAAAGCATTAAAGGGGGAATTCTAATTATATTTATTTTCAAATCGTCACACATCACAATGACTACTTCATTTTCATTAATATTAAAATGTAACTTTTCTACAGATATAATCTTCCTATGATTTTAAAATGAAGTTGTCTTCAACATTTCTAATTCATTTATGAGCTTACAAGTTTCTCTATTAGAAAAAATAATTCACTACAATTATTTATTTTTAAAAGAAAAACACTTTCAAACTTTTAAAAAACTTAAATGCTTTTAATTCTCAAAAATTTCTTCTATAAATATAAAACAATGTGGAAAAATATTTATCTTTTATTAAACGTGATGTGATAAAATATCTTTAAATTTAATTTTCAATTCCTTAATATTATGAATATATCACCTTTAAAACTGAAAATTTTAATTTCTATTAAGGATAAAATAATATACCTGTAAATTATTGAACGCAGTAAGAAGTATCATCAGTTCTGTGAATTTTTTTTTAATTTTAAAAACGATATATAAACAAATATTTTTTTATAACTATACATCTTTATTCTTAGTATTCTGAATTCTTAGTGTTTCCTCATTAAAGACTATAAAGTTTTGATACCACCAAAAGAGAGGGAATGTATTAAAGTATATATTACTGATTTAATTTAAATTAAGTTCAAAGATGTTTCATATAAAAAAAAACATTAAAGAAACTTCCTTTGTTCTTTTTTATGTTTAAAATGTTCAACATTCCTTCAATGAACACATATAAACATTTTAAAACTTTTCAAATCTTTAGCGTTATATATATATATATATAATGATTCCATAATTACATTTTCATATGAAGAAATGTGTAACTCCAAATATTAGAGCTGTTTTTAATAGAAAATTATATTACTTTTCGGTAATATCTTAAAAGAGAGTTATTTTTACTATTATTTTTTATTATTAATTTTGTTACACTATTTAATATTATGAGGTATAATAATTAATAAATGGATATTTAAAATATTTACCAACTGTATCTTTTAAATACCTTAGAACAAATTTAAAAAAAATTCCTAAGAAATACTTCATGATTAAAAAACAAACTTTCAGGTCAAAATTCTACGTTTTAATTACCAAAGAAAAACGAAAAAATAAAGTAAAAGTTAACTCAAAATCAATAAATAAACCTCGGTGTATCGCGTTGCGCTACACAAATAATTCCGCCTCCAAAAATCCCATTAAATTCCCGGTACTTCGTTCTCAAGGGTTTCTGTATGTCAGAAACTTGGTTCATTTTGTGTTTACGAGATCGAATTGGGAATTAAAAACTAAATAAATGCCGGCAGATAGCGACAGAAGAGAGGATCTCATTAGTTATAGGGAGGAAGGCTCCCTCTCATTAGACGAATCCGCGCTTCTGTCGACGTCACAAACGCTTCAGTGATTCGTTCTCGACTCGACGCAACAGTTGGCGCGCTTGACTCTCACTCGTTCGGTCGCTTCTTTGTCTACCTTGGCATTTTTTCCCGCGTTGCGATAAAAAGATTTTTTTATTCAAAGCTGCAAGAAAATCCGCTGAATCCATTTTAATTTTTATTTTCTGAGGAAAGTATTTGAGTACTACATCATTTTTTACTCCAGAAACTGATATTTTATGGATACTTTTGAACATTTTAAATGTGAATTTTAGAATTTCGAATCTTCCGAAAAAACTGCTCTAACTTTGGATTTGACAGTGCATGTGGATATTTCTCTTGCCAAAAATGGACTCTTTTTGAGCAGGGAAACTACTTGTCGCAAATATTCGTTCCAGATTTAACAAATTTATCTATTGGCACGGAAATTTCAATCAATGTTTAATTATATCTTTTAATGTACAAAGTTTAATGTTCCTTTTTCTCTCTATACTTGCATTTGTTGCAGAATATAGCAACTTGAATATTCATAACTTTCGATATTTGATAAAAGTTTGCAATTTTCATTATCTTAACTGTTTGAATTTTTTCTCTATTTCTTCATAACTTTATTTTAAAACTGGCGTCAACTCAGTTTATTAACTTTAGGATAATTATTTTTTCATTTAAGTAGTTTTTTTTTTTTTCTCAGCTTACAATAACTAAAAAAACAATATTATTTCTAAAAGTTTTGAAAGAATTCTTTTTCTCTTTCTTTATATTTTACTTTTTTTTTATGAAATGGACTGAAACTTAATTACATTACCTCGAATTGCTCATTACTTCCTGTAAATAATCTGTGCTTGTTTTTGCTATTATTTTAAATTATTTGCTGAAATCAATTCTTTCAATCAAAGAAGCTATTGGAATATCCTAAAAGCTGTAAAATCATTTGAATATCCGCTAAGCAAAAACAATTCCAATTGTAAATAATAAGGGTCTCTATCTAAAATTAAGATTATGAAGAGAATTTGAAATGAACAGTCATTTTTTCTGTATGAACCCAAAAGATTTTGCTACTTTTTCAAGAAAAACTGTGGCAATGCTCATCCTATCGACCTGAAAGAAAAACCTCATTGAACTCCAAGGAGGAATCGCGGCAACCTCAAGAAAAAAATAATGAAAGTGAAGTAAGGTGATTACACACATTTCTTTCCGTTGGAGTTGTGTTCAAGGTCCCAACATGTTTCCGGTAAGGTCCTACAGTGTTCGGATGAAGCGTCGTAATAAAGAGACAGAAGCTTCGTTTAAAAGAAGGTTGGAGAAGCGAAGACAGTTGTCGTCTTCTTCGTCCACCCTCGGTTCGGCTCACACCCCCGCTTTCAGGTCTCTGAGTGCTGGCACCACCCCCCAGCACAGGAGTCTCCACAGGACACTGACCAGTGCCAGTGAAGGGGCAGAGCCTCTAAGACGAATGGTCAGTCTGGGTTCGGAACCAGGCTCCGTAGGCTCAGTGTCCCTTCCTCAGGACAGTTGGCATCCAGTGTTGCAGCATACTTTGTATGAAAGCGTCGAATCTGGATCCCAAGAGAGTGAGGGGTAAGTAGCATTATCTTATCGATACAGTTTCAGATAGTTTTTCTTTTTTTTTAAATATGACATCTAGTGACGCGAACCTGGGGCCTTCTCGAGAAATACAAAAGCTTAATCTATGCCAACCTACGGCAGTTAATATTGAAAAAAGCCACATTTAAGAATTTGAAAACCTTGAAATATCTATTTTGAAATTTTTCATTCGGCATCTTCCTTGATGAGGAGGATGCTTTGATACAAAAAGAGTTTGCCTTGACTTTCGCACTTGAGTGTTTTTTTAATTCCTAGAGAATATAATTAAAATGAAAGAATTCGGCAATTATTATAAAGAAATAAAATTTTAAAAATGCTGAGTGGCATTTTATAATTACAGTTTATGGATACGTTCTTATTTGATTTTAGAGTCGGTTTAAACTATATATTCAGTTAGAAATTAGTCAAAGTCAGTGGTACATTTGTTATATTGCAAATAAGTCTGAGAATGGAACCCATTTAGCTAAAACGGTGTCCTATTCTTTGTGTATAATATCTGTCTTTACATTAGCTCTATAATAATTATATAGATTTATATAATTAAAATCAACTGTAAAAGCTATGCATTCCTGTTACGCGTTTTTTCATATTTTGTTTTAAGAATATCTTTCTGGCATTTTACTGTTACTTATTTATGGAGTTTAATTCAAATTAATTGCATCTTTAATAAAATCTCAGTAACTTAATAAGAAATGCTGAGGAAAAATTTTCTTCAGAAATAGTCTTCAATTGTTCATAAGCATTTTGCAGTTTTTTATGTATCTTATGATCTCGAAGTCTTAATGAAGTCAAATATGCAGTGAAAAAGAAAAACAAATTTATAAAAATATATGAATACATCAAATTTTTAAATTTGTTAGAATTTTACACTTTTGAACCGAGTAAATAAAATTATACTGTGGTTTCTTCAGGTAGCTTTTTTGTCCGTATTTTTTATTTTTTTTAATTTTAAATGTTATGATCTCGAAGTCTCTTAATGAAGTCAAATATGCGATGAAAAAGAAAAACAAATTTAAAAATATATGAATACATCCAAATTTAAAATTTGTTAGAATTTACACTTTTGAACCAAGTAAATAAAATTACTATGATTTCTTCAGGAAGGTTTTTTTTCCCGTTTTTTTTTTATTTTAAATGTTACGTATCTTTCATTGTTTCAAAATCAATGCAAAGTGTATCCTTAGCAGAAAAATGTATTTTTAAGACTGAGTTCGCTATCATATGTAAAAAGAATTTTGTATGTCTTGAGAGCAAAACCTCTATAATCTAATATTTCAATCACTGAATTTTTTTCGAAACATATTTTTTGTTATTACTATTTTGGCTTAGGCTAAAAAAATAAGAAAAACTTGCTTAATTATTCCATATAAAATACTATTTTGTCTTTATTTATCTCTTATTGATAAAAAAAGACATGAAGTTGCATTTTGTCAAATATGTATACATATATATTGCTTCGAACTCCTCAAAAACAAACGAAGAAAAAAATGATGCCTTTGACTCTAAAGGCATCCTAACTAAAAGTAATTTAAAATTTTATAAATAAGATTTTGTTTAATTTTATTATTCTTTATTCTAAAAATCTGTGCATAAATATAGTTTTAAGATATAATTTGATTAGTTTTTAAATATACTTATAAGTATTCAATTTCCTAATGAACACATATATAGCAATAAAGATTTAAATTTGAAGAAAATAATATCGTAAAGCGTTTAATATTCTTTCTCACTCTTCAAAGAAAATTAAATACATATAATATTTTTGAAAATTATATTGTTACTTGACCATTTAATATACTTTACAATTTTACCTATTATATGCACCTTAAAAGTCTTTGATATTTTCAGAAGGGTATCGATTATTAATCTACCAATTTTTATTTGAACGATTTTGTAAATTAAAACAAAAATTATTTCAGAGAAAAAAAAATTCAAAAAACAAACGATTTTCCTCTATTATTTTTCCCGGATAAATGAAAACTTTAGAGAAAAAGATTCCGAGAATTAAATTTGATACAAATAACTATATATATATATATATATATATATATATATATATATATATATATATATATATATATATATATATATATATTCCTCTGTATTAAAAGTTACAATTTATCTAGTATATAAAAAAAATACCTGAGAATTTTTTTCAATATATTTTTTCAAAATTACTACGCAGCTTAAACATAGTACATCTTTATCATTTAAAGAGATTCAATCATTACATCCGTACATCAGATATTTCTAAGGCTTCAGCATTCTTGTGTGCATTATCAAAAATTTTTTAAAAAGTCCTTATCCTGATGTTTTAATTTTAGCAGGATAAATTTTGAAATTATTTTTGAAAAATGAGCATTATCTAAAACTAGAAGTCATAACATTAATATATTTAAAAATACTGCTAGTTCAAGTGAATATTACAGTTGCACTATCGAGCTACTCGAGGGCTTTTGGCGATGAACCTCGTAATTTTAAACCATGGACAAGCGACGAGGACCACACACACACACCTGAGATAACACCACTCTCTCCTAACTTCCACACCAGTGGGAGGGCGTTTGAGTGTGGAGTTCAGGTGTGGACCAGTGGGAACTCAGATGTCGTCCACGTCACTTGAACATGGTTCAAAATTACGTGGTCCGTCGCCAAAAGCCCTCGTGTAGCTGAACAGTGCGACGTTAATATTCAATCAATCAATATATATATATAAACTTTCTAATCTTTTTAAATTAAGTCTTAAGAGGAAATTAATGAAAAACAACGTTTTTTCCCCTTACTTTTATATATCGATAAAAATGCTTAATTGATAACGCAATCTCATTTAAAATCTCTCAAAATAGTTTATTACAAACGATGATCCGAGCATAAAACAGAAGGGGTGCGCTGCTTTCCATTCGAGACGGGAATCCATTACAGGCGAAAGTCCAACTTCTTTTTCCCAAAGATACATTCATGCTTTATTAGGGATTTGAACCCGAGCCCACTCGATTACAAGCAGAGTGTCATAACCACCATACTGGGTGGGGCGACAGAATAATTGTGTTAAAAGTTATTCAACAGTTATCAATCGAACTTCATTCATGTGTGTGTGTGTGTGATTAAACAACTCAGAACTCTAAAATTGCTCTTATATTTTATAAGAGAAGAGTATAATTTGTGTGTGTGCGTGTGATTTTTTTATATTATTATTATTTAGGCAGATGTGGCCACCTTAGCCGGGAGGTCATGTTCACAACATGTGTTCGAATCATGGCTTCCCTATAGATTAGTCGAGTAGAGGGGCTGATGTATGTTAACTCTGTCGAGACTTTAAGTCCTCTTGTTGATATGGAGTAGAATTTTTCAAAGAGGAGAATACCGGCTCAGGTGTTGTCCTCGTCACATGGTCATGATTCAAAATTTCGAGGTCCATCACCAATATCCGCCGTGTTGCTTCACACACACACACAGTGCGAAGCAAATTAAAATCAAATAAAACTTTAACTATATTTTATTTTTTAAACAAAAGCTAATCAACATTTTATATAATTTCTATGACTGTTTTACGTATTTTCATATCTTGCTCAAAGTTTCTCCTTAACTCTTCACTAGACTTTGAACTTTAGATTTGAAGTAAAGTAAAAAGAGACTTTCCTTTTTTAAGTTACTCAAGATTTATTTTTACTGCATGAATTTATTTTTGTTTTTAAAGTTCTTTTATAAACTTTCAGAATAGGAACTTAATATGCCTAAGCGAACAACAGCCAATTAGAGTATTTTTTACTATAAATAAGTATCCTATATATACCTTGTTATAAAATTCTTTATCCTAAGTAATATAAAATATGTGGGTTCCACACGTAAAGAAAGATAATTAAAATTTTTATGCATCATTAAATTGATTCAGAACCTTTCTTTCCTTTTCCAAAGTAAAAACTCACAGAATGTAAAAAATATTTATTTTTTTCTCCATCAGCTTCGTTGTTCATCCTCCTCCCACACACACCTGAAGCTCGAGAACATTATTTGTGAAAATACACTTCCTACGCATTTTCGGCGCTCTTATCTTGTATTTTTTCCGCTTAAATCAATGTTTTTGGACTTCGAAAATTTTGCAAGCCAAAAATCTCTTTTATTCACAAAATTTTCGTTTTCCGAATTTTTATTTCATTCTGTTTCTTTTATTTATTCTTCCCGTTTACCCACAATTTTCCATTTCGTTATGCTAATACTGCGTGTGGCTTATATTTTATGTCTCCTGTGTCGCACTCCTTTTGTAACAATTCGGGTTACAGTGAAAAAATAAATTCTCGTCTGTTTCCGTTTTTCGCGACACTCCTTAAATATTTTTATTCCCCTTTTATACTTTCAATAGTGGGTTCTGCATCTTGAAAAATTTGAAAATAATTTTGTTTGCCAGACAAAAGGGAACATAAGCACACAAGAGGTTTGAAAACTTTCTTTCTTATTTTTACGAAATACTTTTTATTCTTCCAAAACAAACACAAGAAATTATATTTGAGAGAAATGAATAGAGACTGTACAAAGAAAAAAAATATTATAATAACAAATTCAATATACAGAATAGATAAAAAGTTAGAAAAGTATGAAAATGAAAAAAAAAAAGATGAGAAAGGGTTGATAAAAGAAAAACATGAATTTCTTTGAAATATTTCAGGCGTTTAATAAAATCGTCGATTCTGTTATGAAGCGCAGTGTTACCGAAATTCTTTAATAATTTAACAAAAAAAAAGATGGAGATTATGTAAAAATAAATATATTATATCTAAAACAAAACTTATAATCGGGACTAATTCTAATTTAATAAACCGCGAATGAATTTACTATATTACGTCCTGAAATGCCGGCTAGTTAGAGTTCAATGTACAACAGGGATCATTCTGAAGAATGAGAGTGACCACGATAGCCTAGTAATCAAGGTTGAGTTCGAGCCTAGTACCACTAAAGACCCGCCGTGTAGGGGAGATGCACGTTACATCTGTCGAAGCTCAAACGTTCTCCCGTTGGCGTGGTGTGGAAGTTAGGAGAAGGGGTGAGAGCTGAGCGTCATCCTCGTCACTTGACCATAGTTCTAAATGACGAGGTCTGTCTCCAGAAGCCCTCGTGTAGCTAAATAGTCTGACTTTAATATTCATTCACTGAAGAATGAGGAAAGGTAGCAGCACATTTCTGCCAAATGTTTTTGTTGTTGTGGTTTTTCTATCGTAAATTCTTTCCATAAGATATTTATTTCACCTCAAAAGAAAAAGATGACCTGAGTGATTATTGACGTCAAATTCTAAAGCAGCACTTGAGCTTTCGGCAATAGACCTAATAAATTTTAACCAGGGACAGCACCTGAGCTGGCACCCTACTCAAAACTGCCACAGCACGCCTACAGGAGAATGTTTGGGGTACGACTGGGTGAACCTTCAGTGTCACTAGAGTTCGATCTCATGATACCCTGGCAACCCTAACCACTCAACTACCACGGCCACAAAATAATATGGAATGAAGGAACTTAATTAATATCTCCTTAAAACTCTCATCGGTTAGGTTACGTGCTTCTTCACAGTATTTTTGGTCCAGTCATCCATTCAAGTTCCGATTTGATGGAAGACAATCATGTGAAATAATAGTAAATCTGATTGGATGTCAAATTCATCCAGTCACTTGAGGAGAAAATTAAGAATGAGGAGGGGTCATCCCTCGAATGTGATAACGAATTGCGATGTGTGTCACTCATAGCCTTCGAGTACGTTCCCAACCAATCGAATCACTTGATAGAGCATTGGAAGCTTCATTGGCTTTTTAAATTGGAGAGATCAGCTTATTGTCTGACAGGTTTCTAAATAAAACTTCATTTGCTCTGTTTTATTTTTAATTTGTTATTATTTCCTTAAAGGGCTTTTTTTGCATTAGTTTGGGATATTTAACAATTTAAGCACTTTTAACCATCGCTTAAAGATTAATTATTTATATATAGTATAATAAAAAATCAAAAATATAAAATAATAAAAGACACATTGTAATTCCTACAAAGCTGAGGAAGAATGAAATTGGATTTTAAGAAACATCAAAACCTGCCAAATTATAGGTTAAATAAATGGCTCAAAAGAATATCGTTATAAAATTAGAAATAAAAATAGAAAATACAGGAATCACAGAAGTGTAGGGCTATTAAAATTGAAAGTACCAAAAGAGTCATTGAACTAAAATGGAGACCAATTATGATTTCTAAAGCTGTCATTGAAATAGAGGAATTTTAAATACAAAAATTTAAAATGATTCTTTATATGTGTATACAAAAAAGATTATATATTTTTAAGTTGTTTTAGCCACAAATACATAATTTTTCAGAATGCAGAACTCATTTTGCGAACAAAATATACGTAATATGAAGAGAATGTAATATTTTCATTTTCTTTTATTTTCATGTTTAAAAATATATACTTGCCTTTTTAATAATACTTCTTTATCCCACTTTTTATCTAATCCAGGTTTTACTGCATCCCTTTTAAAAGATGCCTAGTTGTACTTTATCACATTCCAACCCGAAAAGTGTTAAACGACATTTTTTCGTTAGATATCGAAAATTGTTCTAATTTACAAAATATTGGCTTGCTCGCTATATTTTATGTCACTCTTTGTCAAAACCTACTCCTCTTTTGGCTATTCATCCTAAGTATAAGCCTCCTCTCGATGAATTTTCAATGTTTGATTAAAATATTTATTCCCAAAAAGGTATCTTCATTTTAAATTTTGAATATTTTAAAGCATGCATTTAACGTGACATAATCTCACTTCCTTTATCTACTTTAACTCACTTCACTTCTAACCTATTGTATTTTGTTCTAACCTGTAATATTTTTTCTAATAAAAATATGCGAATAAAAAAATCCAGTCATAAGTTAACATCGAGAGATATATAAAACATGTATTTGTTCATCCTACTGTGCTTTTAAAATTCACAATTATTCAATGAACACAATTAAACATTTTAATATATACAACTAGATATCCATTTGTAATGAATATGGCAGTATATGTTTCTTCACGTTTCTTCACGTCACAGGGATATGGATCTGCAGTAGATCCTCCATCCCCTATCTGATAAGTATTTTGGCGCTGACAAGTGGAAAACCTGAGTGGGAAAAATAAAGTTCACTGGATTTGGTAGGGTAATGCAGGCGAATGGCGTCACAGTCTGGGGATAGTAGTTCGATTTAGGTGGGAAAAAGTCCCGAGAATTTTGACAGTCAACTGGGAGCTGTAGAGTAAACACTGTTATTTGTTGATAGCAATATGAGAAAGCTCTCTAATGGCTGCCCTGAAGGTTGGGGAAATTGAAATAAGAGATTTCTTGCCTGGTGGGTGCAGCGATGAGAAAAAATTTTAAAAGTCAAGAATTACAAAAATTAAAGATAAAAATATACGGAGTAAAAAATTTAGAATGAATAGTTTGCATTTTCAATTGCGGTGATTGCGAAGCAATACTAATATGGGGATTATAAGAATCCAGGCATTCTCCTGGGTCTCTTAGTTTTGTCATTTAAGTGGTAATTTTGAATGTCTATTAAATTTAGATTATTGGTATTGGGGAGATTATTAAAAATTTAATTGCAAGAGCTTGAATAAAGTTTTAAATGGTTTAATATCAAGGACTTTATAGATGTAGGATGTATCTACCAGCTCTAGTTATTTCTAAAAAATGAATTTTATGTAGACTTCAAGAATTTTTATATTAGTATTTGCTAAGTAACCCCAATACAGGCAAAGCATAACTTAAATGGGACGCAAAACAAGCAGTGTAGAGAAGTACCTTGTTGTTGAGAGTCATACTCTAGAATTCCGGTTAATTAGTGGGTAAATTGAATCTAAGCGCGATCCGGAATTTACTTTGCATGTAGAATGTGGTGTTTCCAAGTGAGTGTTTATCTAAAACGATACCTAAAGTATTTTTGTACTCTGAGACCAGTGGGAAGTGGTGTGGAGTATAGCGTGGAGTGGTGCGCGCTTTCTTCTCCCGGTAAAAAGCACAGCAACCGTTTTTCGACATTATTGATTTTTATCTTTCATGTATTAAAAGAAATTTTCCAGGAGAGAAAGGTGTGTTTATTTAGAGCGAGTGTGTGATTGTGTTGTGATTTTTGTAACAGGCCGTTATACATGTGTCGTCAGCATAGAGGTTTATCATCATTGCTTGTGGATGTGTGGGCATGTCGTTTATGTATAGATTAAATAAAATTAACCAAGGGAGGGACCCCCATGGCAGCCAATAATATTTATGTTGTGTGTGTCAGAGAGTGTGTTGCTGACTGACCTGATAATACCTGTTTACAAGGTAAGAATTTATTATATGAATTAATGAAGGAGGAAAGTTATAATTAATTAATTTATAAATGAGACCACACTCTGCTTCCAGACCCGGTTAGAAGCCCTCTGATATCAAGAAAGACAGTTCCAGTGGATCTGCCTCTCTGAAATCCAGGGAGGGGATGACAAGTAGAGAGATGTTTAGTGAATCCATATTGGTTTGGGTTAATTATGTTAGTATCATAAATATACGAATTAATTCTATTGTGTGTGTGAGAATGATATGCTCTGTAATTTTACATAGGGTTGGGAGTAAAGAAACTGGCCTATAACCTTGAGGGTGATGAATGTTTTTACCGGGCTTTTTAATGGGGAAAATAATGGCAGTTTTCCAGTTGTTAGGAAAGTGCCTAAGGAAGAGAATTTTGTTGATAAGATAGGTAAGAATAATGATTGTTTTAGTGGTGAAATTTTTGATCATTTTATTTGTAATATTGTCTATTCCGGGGGACTTGTTGATTTTTAGCTTACTTATGTAATTAGAAATTTCATCTGGATTAGTAGGGGCGATAGAGGAGTGGAGAGGGGGGAAGGGAGAAACAGTTTTCCAGGGCATTAGTGACGTCAGAGTCAATTGAAGTGTTGAAATTACTTGGTCTGTTTTTTTCTGTGAAATTGTCTTCAAGAGTGTTAGCTATGAGGCTTGCTTTCTGGTCGTCGGTTATAGCGACGCCAGAAGCAGTATTTAGAGCAGGAATATCTGTGCGTTTTCTTTTAAAGATTTTATTCATCTTCCAAAGGCTATTATCCTGCGTGTTGAGAGCTTCAAGTTTAGTTTTCCACGTGTCTTGTGAATGTTTTTTGAGTTCTCGCTTAATTTGTGCTTGTAGTCTGTTTGTTTCTGTTTTGTGAATTGGATTAAGTGTGGTTTGAAAAAATTTTCTTGAGCGATTTTTTCGAGAAATCAGATCTCTGATATGACTTGGGGTGTATGTGTGTCGAGTGTTTCTGATTGGTTGTGAGGAGTCGGAATGGGCGGAGCATACGGCTTCAGAAAAGTTAGTAATTTTATTCTCCAAAATAACCGGGTTATTAATATTTGTATAATTTTCAAGATGAATATTATTATTAAGATGCTGCATAAAAGAAAGCCAACAGGTGGTTATTGCTCTAGGATTTTCTTGATGAATTGGGATATTGAAAGAAAAATTTAAAAGAACAGAGTTATGATCAGATGATAACTCAGCTAGGGATGCAATCGTGAATGTGAAGTTAAAATTTCCAGTTAATGCAATATCTAAAGTATTTTGTGAGTTATACCAGTACCTGGTAGGGGTATCAGGATAAATGATTTCTAGATCCATTAGATCAGCGAAGTCCTTTAGCTGTTCCTCTGGCCGAATTGTGGGAGCAATTCCACGTATTGTGTGTGGCGTTAAAATCGCCAAAAATCACACAGTGACTGTTGACCTGAAGGATAGTTTCGAGGTCTAAAGTAAAGAGATAGTTATCAGAGCGGGGAGGAATGTAAATAGAAGTTATTGTAATTTGGTCTAGATTAGGAGGGTTGAGCGTGACCAGAGTTGCTTCAACATGATGAAGCTGGGGCGTAGAAGTATGAAAGTGAGGTATAGATTTTTTAATGAGGATTAAAGTGCCGCCGTAAGCCTGTCCTTCTGTGATACTATCATTTCTGTAGCATTTGTAATTATTAACTTTTATGTTGTGATTAGGCCTCAAATGTGTTTCCTGAACTAGAATTACATCGGGACTGTACTTCTCTACAAATAATTTAAATTCATAAATTTTATTTAAAATGCCGTTTGTGTTCCAGGAACACAAACTCAGGCCAACCATTAATCGACTATTCATAATCATTATCCATAATAGCCTCTACTAAGGCGTATAACTCGCGTTTTCTAGTTTGTTTATTTTTGATTGATTTTCCTTGAGGGGATTTAGATTAAAGTTCATATTGTTTGCACAGTTAGTGTGTCACAATGCACTAATAATTCCTTGTAAGGATTGGGTGATGAGATTAGCATTAGGATTTTGGTTATTGCTTACATTTACATTATTTGGAGGGGGAATGACAGTTGAATTTTTGGCCTGAGTTTGCGAGGCAACGGCAGAAATCCCACTACTTCGTGTTGCCATTTGTTGGATATTTTTGGAGTTAGAATTTGTAGCGTTTTGATTTTTTGTTGCATTTGCATAAGAAACATTAGGTCTAACAATACTATTGATTACGTTAGTGTAGTTGTTATTAGTAGATCCTTTTTTGGGCTTAGGGTAAAGTGGGCATTTGGGATAGTTTGCCATGTGTCCAACAACCTTACAGTTTATGCAATACATTTGTTCAACACGTTGTATTGCATATTCGCGAGTTTGGTGGGATTCACCGCATTTAAGACACCTGGGTTTTAAATGGCAGTTTTCTGCCGTATGATTAAATTTGTTGCATGAGAAGCATTGGGTTACCCCTTTGCTCTCATAGCCTTAAACGCGGACAGTTAAGAAACATAATTTATTTAAATCGAAAATTTTAGAATTGTGGATGTTGCGGGGTAAAGAAATTATAAGAATACCGGTAGGGGCTGATTTGTAATACGGCCAATTAATTGGGATACCTTATCCACGGTGAAGCCGAGTTCTGTTAAGTCATTTTTGATTTCATCGGTTTTAATGTCGCGGGGTAGTCTTTTAATGACTACCTTGATTGGGCGTTTTTCCTTGGGTGTGATGACGTAAAATTCGTATTTTAAGTCTTCTAAGATGTGAATGAGTTGTCTGTGTAATTCGTTAGTGTTAGTGTAAAGTTTCAAGTACTCACCGGTGAGTTTACCGCGTGTTGATGGGAGTTTGTCCGTGATAATTTTCATTTGTTGTTTGTATGTATCAGTTACTTTTAACATAATTGGTGGTGGTACATATTTTGGAGTAGGTGCATTTAGAGTGTTTTGGTTAAGCGTGGGAGCATTTAAGGTGTTTTCTTTGGGTAGAGGTGCTTTTATGATGTTCGGGATAGTTGTACTAGCCGAGTCAGTAGTGAGATTGTTTTCTGCCGTTTCCTGAGATAAAGTATTAAATTTGTTTGCAAGATCAATTTGAAAGTTTGGTTGAACGTCATTAAATTTACTAATTTTGCTAGAAGGAGGCGTAGTAAAGCCATCAGATTTTTCTTTACGTTTAGTCGGGTGAGAGTTTTCGGTTTCCATAATAAAATCATTACTATTATCCTGAGTATCCGAGATCGTTATAATTGGAGTGCTGGCGGGTAAATCATGATGTGGGCAGCCATCAATGACACAAGGGGAGAGAGAGCTGTACTCACTTACCGCTTGATGATGCAGATCTGTAAACTCGTAGAGTCTGTTCAGGAGCTCCTTCACACAGGGATTGTCCGGGTCGTAAATTCCAGAGGCTTTCAGTGCATCGAGTAAACTGTTGTCCTCTTACAAATGTTGAGTATTGGTCCACTTCCTTAGCAAGTTGCTGCAGTTGTGAACAGATCTTGGTCGGCGTGGGTGTGCTAGGCCTAGTAGGCGTCCGGGGTTCCATGTCCAGAAGAGTGTCAAAATTCAGATCCATAGTCGAAAAGGAGTAAAAGAATGAAAGAACGAACAAATGGGTGTCGCCCTTCCCTAACAGCTCTAAGAAGAGCTATAGAGACGACTAGCTATTGCTCCCAAACGATCGGTATAAAATCTAAAGATTGTAGAAGTCAAACAAAAAGGAGCGTATTTGCTATTAAACTCTGATCCAAAAAGTTCTGAAATCAAATCAGATCTAATCAGTCTAACTCGAATATGGCAGTAAAATGCGGTATACATTTTATATGGTAATAATTAGTTGATTAAAAAATGAATAAGTGGTACATTAAAATATGGAACTCGAATGAAAGAGAGGACTGTTGAAGTATTTTCCATTTCAAAATGCATTCCAATTTGGAATACCTAACGAAGGGAAAAAATGTTCGGCTTCTGTCTATCAGATAGTTCAAGTTAGCGTGATGATAAACAGTCCCACATAGGGTTACTACTTACTGTTTCAAATTTAAATTAGTGTATGTGTATTTAAATTCAATGAAATATATTTAAAAATAATGAAGTTTGAAGATTCATCCAATTAAATTGTCTCCTATTTTTTGCCAAAGTTGGAGAAAACTGTAACTGTTTTTTAAGGCATTTTATTGGAGAAAATAGGAGAAGTGACTTGTGAGACTTTTGCAAGGGGACACATTACCATCAAATCGGTGTCTTTAAAAATAAATCTGTCATACCAGGTGTAGTCCAACTTCATCCGTCGAAGTTGAGAACAGTCTTTGGCGAAGAAATATGAAACAAGCCAGTCCTTTCGGATGGTTGTTCGCCAAAGTTTTCCATGTTTAATGTTCGATATTTACAATTAGTGATGAGCACAAATAAAACATTTCACCCTTTTGATGCACTTCAGTTGATTGAGTAATTAATAGCTTATTAACTTTGCACTTCGCAGAAACACAAGGATTATGGCGTACTTCGAAATAATTAGATAATTAAATATATGTATGTTTTAATGAAAAAAGATGAAACATTTTCTATTTGAGAACGTCTATATTTGTATTTTATGACACATACACATGGTTATAAAAATAAACATTTTGCACCGTATATACCTATTTTTGAAATTCATACTAATTTTTTTCCTTGGTCACATTTTTAAACTCTAATTCATAGGTACGTTAAGACATTAAAAACCTTATCACATTGTAATAAATAAATATTTTTTTGAGATATAAGAGCAATTTAGATACAAAATACGATACACTATATATTAAATTAATTATAGTAATCAAATTGTTTTTGAAATTAGATTGTTACAAAAATTAACGGTAGAATGAACGACAAAAAATTTTCTATGAAAAGGGATGTTAAGGTATCTGACTAGGCTGGGAACCGTGATTTTTCAAATGCATACAAACGAATATGTTTTTTAATATTTGGGGTCAGTTAGATTATAATTCATGTATGAAATCGTTTTAAGAATATTATTACAATAAAAAATAACTTAAATGCAATATTTTGGCAAAAAATGAACATAGAATTATTTATTTTCCAAATATTCTTCTTTTATGGAAAATGCTTCTGTCATAATAATATTTTGCCTATGTATAGCTCAGACCTCTGTACAGAGCCTGAACAAAGATTTTTGAAATATACTAATTAGAGGTGGATTTTTATCCATACTTTAATACATCAGAGAAGAGAAATTTTAACAAAAAAATACTGATAATTATTTCAATGGGTGGTAACGCTGAAAATAATGTGAATTTTTCAAAAGCCGTGATTCAAGCCCTCTGGAGAAGTCTTAGCTATATATAAGCAAAATATTGTTATTGTAGAAGCATTTTTTTTATAAGGACAATGTTTTGAAAAAAAGGTAATTCTTTCATTTTTTGCCAAAATATTGCACTTAAATAATTTTTTTATTGCAGTAATATTCTTAAAACAACTTTATAAGTGTATTCTAATCTGAATGATATTAAATATAAAAAAAAATATTCGTTTGTACGCTTTTGCAAAATCACGGTTCCGAACGTAGTCTGATACCTTAAAATGCAGAAAATTTGAAAACTACAGCATTAAATAATTCACGTATTTTAAATAAAGCGTGTCTATTAGGAAAACTAAAAAAAGTGGTATAAATTCATTAAAAGATGAAATTTATACAAAACATTATGAAATTTGTAAAAACGTATATTAACATAAGAAACATTGCTAAAAGCATTTTAGATAACTGAAATACACTTTACAAAAATAGCTTTAAAATGCTAAGAACATATTAATAGAATTGAGGATTTTCGTATTAATAAATTTAAGAATGTTAACACAAATAAAAATATTAGAAATGTAATTTGAATATCTTACTTTAAAAATATTTTAAGCAAAAAGATTCACTCCAATGTGCTTTTAAAAATTGAAATGAATATAATCTCATAACTGTATTTAAATAAATTGCTCAGACGAGACATCAAAAATGTATTCTAATTTAATATTTACCTTGGGTAACTATATTCATCACTCTAGTAACGAAATGTGATTCAAAACTCTCAAATTTCCATTTTATAAATTTATTTCGTAAGTGATAAATTCCCTCGGAGAGAAGATGAATTACTTCAAAAACATTATTTTTGAAATGTTGTATCCATTTTCTTTTAAGATGCACTCACATTCAAAAATATCTCAATAGATTTCGGATCTCATAAATATAGTAAATATCGCATTTTAATTTAATTCGTATTGAAGAAGCACTGATATTGACTTTAACCGTCTTAACAAATACGCATTGATTGCTGCCCGCCTATCATGACATTAGCTGAGTGGAAAAAATTTTGTTTCTCAATCACACTTAATTTCTATTTTACTTTTTTCTTTGAAATTAAAATCAGTCGCAAGAGAAACAAACGTTTCAAAACAAACAGGTATTTGTTTTGTGAAAACCAGGTTATTGTCTTATTGCAATGATAAATCAAAACTTATCATTTATTACAAAGAGAGTTTTATTTACGATAAGAAAAAGAAATCTTTGCTCTTTTTGAAAATAGAAGTGAAAATAGATTTAAAATGTTCGAATGTTTGATCTGTTAATGATTTTTCAAAGTCATTATCTACTTGTTAATGATACGTTAAATATGTTTAATGTACGTAATTTGATGTTTATGTGTGTGTATATATATATATATATATATATACAGTGAAATTCGTTTAACGCGAAAATGCTTAAGACGAAATATCGGTTAACACGAAATATTACAATTGTCCTGACAAACAATTGTGTATATTTTCATGTATTATTTTCATGTATGCAAAAACTTTTAATTTAAAGATTTTCAAAAAATTTTTGGTTGTCTTTTATGTTTGTATACTATGTAAAACAGATTTTGTGTTCAAAATTTCATAAAAAGCTAACTATTTAATTTTTTAAGGAAAAAAACTTAAAATTTGTGAAGGAATTTTAAAATGCTACTCCTCCTACAAAAACTTACGCACAAGCATGAAATTTGATTTACAAGTACGTCAAACTATGTATAACAAAAGTTGGTATGGGTTTTGCAATAACATGATTGGTATTCGTACAATATCTCTCTTTATGAATGCTTATTGAAAATTCCTTAAAAAATGCATAAATTCTGAGTTAAATTATTTTTTTAAAAAAATAAGTATTGCTTTGATTAAAAAATGCATACCAACTTTTGTTACATGTACTATTAGCAATAGATAAAAAAAAATTCAAAGCATTAGGCACAATAGAAAAAAAGCTTTAGCATTTTAAATGAAGACAAACTTGCTATTTTCTCTTTCTGACAAAAGTAAGTTTAAAGTTTTGATTTACCACAGGGATGTGAATAAAAACGAACGAAAAAACTATTATAATTCTGCCTTTTTTAAGTTTAGAGCTTTCAGATTTTGTAAGTTTATAGAAAAGTATATAAAGAATAATTTAAGCTAAAAAAATTAGCTTTGATTTTCTGACAGATTTTTGTCAATTGAATCGTATTGTGCCCCATTTTTAGATTTATGTCCCAGGCGAGATTTATGAAGGGCTTGAAAGGAAAGAGAGTCTGTTTCACACGTTTCGTAGAAAGGGGGGGGGGGGG
>BMAV01026038.1:230019-254543 GCA_019973955.1 Trichonephila inaurata madagascariensis | reverse complement strand
CCCCCCCCCCCCCCCCCCCCCCCCCCCCCCCCCCCCCCCCCCCCACGGCTTTAAAATACCTTTAGAATAGACTGTGACACGAGCCAATTTGTTTATTTAAGCTACTTTCACCTTTTCACCTCTATAAATGCCACACAAAACATCTCACCTCTCATCAGTTGGCCTTGAAATTCGGTGGCGAGTACATCACAGTTTGAGTAAAAATCAGTGAGTTTGGTTAGCATTTTCTTCCGCTCTTTTAGAAAAAAATTTTACAAGCACAATGGCAAAGAACTCAGGAAGAAAGCAACTTTTATTTCGCTTAAAATGAAGAAGGAGCTTCTTAAGACTATTGATCAAAAACAGAATACGAAAACGGAAATCTATAAATATTTTGGTATTGCTAAATTTTGTATTTTGTTTCTTTAAGTTCGTGTGGATGTTTTTGTTTCATTAATTTTCCCAAAAAACGTGCCTCAGTATACAAAATCGTACAAATCTCAAAAGCAAGAGAAAAATAAGAAAGTGACTTCATTACACTCAAAGCATAAGACTGTTACATTATCCCATGCAGCTATTGACTAAAGACAATAAAGTGGGGTTAAGCAATACTATTAAATCAAAACATCTCTCTTGTTCAGAAATTCCACATTACAATACTTTTAAATTTTCAAGAATATAAAAAAAAAAGGATATACGTAAACAGATCATGGAAAATTAAAAGCAGTGGAAGCCTAACTATAAAACAAAATAGCGTAAACAGCAATGCTTCTGATAAATATCATACAAGTAATTTAAAGGACAACAATATTAATAGAAATATTGCTTATTGTGTAAAGTAGAACTGAGATTAGTTTTAAATAATTGTAATAATCAAGTGGATAAAAGCTGGATTATAAAGTGTAAAATAAAAGCAAAAAAAGTATAAATATGTCAAAAGAGCGTGAAATACAAACTCATTCAAGGAATATCGTATTTTATTTTTTACATTATGTTTTTAAATATAATTATAATGAAAATATGACAGTCATGTTCAAAACAATATTCCCCAAACTTTTTGTAACTATTTTTTTCATGATTTTGATATGAACTTAGATTCTCATTTCGTATATATATATATATATATATATATATATAAATATTTTTAGCTCATTTTTGTATCTGAATTTTTCAGGATATCACGAGAATAGTTTTAAAATATCTGAAACTTTTATAATATTTACAAGTGTAAGCGGAATGTGCCTGAACTTTTCCTGAAGTTATATCTTTATATTACGTCATGCTAATTTTCAACCAATCAAAGTTCCAGAATTTCTTTTTCCAATACAGGTTTCTCAAGTCTAAAGAAAGGAATCAGTTGTGCCGGCTGAAGAAGTAGGTTGAAATCAGTTGCCCTTCAAGTGCATGCTCTTTTCTTTGTGTTTTCTTTCCTTCTATGTTACTGCTGGCTTTTGTCCTCGCCAAATTAGAAGCTTCATTAAAAAAGCTTTTTCATTTATCAACGACTGCAGCAGTGTGTCAATCTGTAAAATATAATTCGTTTAAAGTCCTTTTTTTCTCTCGAATCATTTTAAATTACAATTAAGAACATTAAGTATGCAAATTGAAATATTATTTGTTTAAAAAAAATATCTCTTTTAAAAAAACAAATCCAAAGAAATAATTTCAAAAGAAATATTTTCTTTAAAGTGGTTTTGACAGAAAAAAAATAAGAAATGTTCACATATGAAAAAATTAAACAAAATTTCATTCTACATGAGAAAATTAATACTTTAGCAAATCCTTATTAATTTTATTATGCACGCAACACATATATACATAATTACGAGTATAGAATTTCTTTAAATGAATTTTGTGAACTGATCTATTTTAATTAAACCTGTTTATGTGTAAATAACATTTTAGACAGCTGACAAATTTCGAAACGGTTGAATCAGAACAGAATAACTTCAATGAAAATGCAAAAATTAAAAATAGGGAAAATTGGCTTAATTACGAGTTATTTCTCTCCGAATGCTCCATAAGGAAATTACGAAAGGGTTGTCTAGTTTCCAAATTTTCTATTTTCCAACCAACACATAAATCTCTCTTGCAAGGATTGCAGACGAATATGTCGGAGGTAAACAGAGCGTTCGTTACCTTTTCAGAAGTTCGTAACTATTTTGTCAGAAAAAAAGTTACTGCTTTAAATACTAATCTTCATCGATGCAGAACTTTGCCACGTTCATTTTTGATATTTCTAAATTAATGTATATGTTTGGTTGGAAGTACGTCTAAGGAAATAAGGGCTTTGAGCGTAGAAAATGTAACTATATTTAAGGAGCTTTCCTTTTCATGTTAAAAAAAAGACTGCTGCTACTGATTAAAAGTGACAAGTGAGTTTCAAAAAGTACTTTTAGTGCTTTAATTGCTTACAAAGAAGTAACTCAGATTTCAATAGCATAAAATTAGTACTATGTAAATATATATATATATAGCCCATATTCTACACACATGTAGTGCTTCAATTTATTTCATTATAAATACTAAAAAATAAATAAATAAATAAATTTCGATAAAATATCTGTTGTCAAGAGGTTTTGGCTTAAAAGTAACTAGCAATATGTTGTCACTTTATACTTCATAGAATGATAAAGCCCAATATTAACATTAATTTGTCCGTTTGATGACATCGCTTTTATCATATAGTCTGTATTAAAGAAATATTTACTGAGTTTTCAGTTAATTACATAAAAGGAAAGAGATTCGATTTACATTACAGCAGAAGAAATAAATATGGAACACGTATTATTTACGAAAAATATTTTTGCCCCATAACACAATTTTTTATTGTGCGCAATATATGACTCTCAGATACAATTCCTTTATCTACTTCTTATAATCTTTTTTTTATTGCTATTTGAATGAATTGAATTAAATGAACAAGATATTTTAATGCGTTCACTTTTTGGGTGGCTCTTACTGAAGTTCTTTGTTGTTCTCTCCCCCTTCCCTCTCGGGAGATACAATACACAGGTGATCCCTGCTCATAAGCCATTGACGCGGGATTTGAGGCCATTTTATCTAACAAGGATAGGGCATGACTAAGGAAATTCATTTGGGACCGAGACTTGGTGTAATAGTAGTACTCCTTTAGGGTGTTCACCCCTCAATGTAATTCCGTCGAATGGCCAGTCAATTTGGAGAAATTAGCCTACGAAATTCATGCTTAGCTTTTATACGATTAAATTTTAATTTTCCGCAACGAGTTCGTAGCTTGATTGGTAAATCGTCTGCTTACTATGCACGAGGTCTGGGTTCAATCCCACGCGATCAACTTTTTTTCTTCAATTCATTTAATAATTTTTTTAAATTAAATAAATATATTTATGAAAGTTTTGTTAAATATTAAATGATATTTTACAAAAAAAATAGTTACAAATAGTTGTAATGTGAAGTACAATATACTTTAAATGGAATATTATATATAATATAAAAAAATTTATAAAACATATTATTATTATTAAATTAATTATTTTATAATTAATATAATAAAAATATGTCTTTTTTATACATTATTAATTTAAGTATTTTATAGTTTTATAAAATATTTAATAAGTCCTTTTCAAATAAATTTAATTTCAAAAAGTTTATTTAAATAATTTTAATAAATTAATAATAATTTCTATAGTAAATTAATAATAATTTCAATAATAAATTAATAATAATTTCAATAATAAACAATAATTTTAATAACAAATTAATAATAGATTTAATTATAAATGAATAAAAATTTTAATTATAAATGAATAATAATGTTAATTATAAATAAATAATAATGTTAATTATAAATGAATAATAATTTTAATTATAAATTAATAATATTTCTTATTAATACTAATGCTTAATAATAATTAATTAATTAATTATAATAAATATTAATTATTTATAAATATTAATTACTTAATTAGTTAATTTATAATAATAATAATTAATTTACTAATTTTAATTATTAATAATTTTTTAATAATTATTTTAAATATTTTTAATTAATAATAATTTTAAATAGTTTTAGTAATAAATAATTTAAGCTCTATATTTTTAATTTTTTTTTACTTTATAAAATACAAAATAATTATAAAAAATATCATTTAATGTTTGATAAATCGTTCATAAATATATTTATTTAATTTTAAAAAAATAATTTAATTAATTGAAGAAAAAAAGTTGATCGCGTGGGATTGAACCCAGACCTCGCGCATAGTAAGGAGGCGATTTACAAATCAAGGTACGAACTCGTTGCAGAAAATTAAAATTTAATCGTATAAAAGCTAAGCAGGAATTTCGAAGGGCGATTTCTCCAAATTGACTGGCCATTCGACGGAATTACATTGAGGTTGAACACCCTAAAGGAGTATTACTATTACACCAAGTTTCGATCCCAAATGAATTTCCTTAGTCGTCCTTTCTCCAAATAAGGAGAATTACGGTGAACTTTGAATTCTCTCCGACAGCCGTAGCTCACTTCAACACCTTTACAAATGGTTTATTGTAGGTGACAAAACCAGTGTCTTCATCTGACACAAACTGATACATATATCTCTACACCATGATATCCATTTTAAGTGGATCCCATCTCATGTCGAACTTTACGGTAATGAGATGGCGGTCATACTAGCGAAGGAAGGCTGTAATCTTCCAACTCCCTCCACACCCGCCTTTACTTATCTGGAGTCATACTCGTTTTAAAAAATCTCAAACTTCGGTGGAATGGAGGGTGACTCCCGCTCATTGTCGGTATGTGGATAATAGACCCGGTCTGACCCTAGCCCTCAAGTGTGACAGATGCTCCCAGACTACTCTCTCTCGTCTTCTCAGCGAGTAAAAAGATCTTCTCCATGTGTGCAAAGTGTCTAGATCACCAAGCTTCCTCTGAACACATGATGCATTGTATGAATCTTACTAGCAAAAGTATCTACACAGATCCCCTCTTGTTCTCGACTTTTTAAAAATCAGTTACTTAATTGATCTTGTCTCACTTCGTCAGACCCTGGAGGATTACCAACAACAGTAATTAATATTAATCTGAATGTGGCTGAATAATGTTATTTGAATCTGAAGCTTGTTTCTTTTAAAATAAAATTTTGATGGATTGAAGTAACATTCATTCGAAATATAAAACGTTTTTATCATGTTGCAGTAAATATTTGTAATTGATGTGAAAGCTGGTATTTACTAAAATAAACTGAAATGAAGTGGATTTTAAATTGCAAAGCCGACATTTCTGACATCTTATTTTCAGAACTAATCAATCCATTCCTTCGTATTCTTAGCGGAAAAAGCATACAAAAATCAAATTTAATAACAAGAGGTATTCTATTTCAATAATGTAAATGTGTTATTTTCTTTGAGAAATGAACTACACATATTCTGACCTTTTCAACATTTCCATTGAAATTTGGAAATGATTTCTTTCTGTTTTTATATTAATTTTTGGATGCAAAACTCAAAATTGCATAATGTTTGAAGTTAAAGAATTGAATGACATATTTATTAATTTAAACGTGATTTTTCACCTGTAATCTGTGCAGTTGGATCAATGAACAGGAAAATAAGCCACTCATTCGAAATAACAATCTATTTAGTATAACTCTAATTAGAGTATGAAAAAATTCCCCAGCTGAAATTGATCCTAAATATAGAACATCTAAAATCAATGTTACTAAGCTTTCTAGATAAAGAAATAGGTACCATGTGCGGAGAAATTTTAATGAACAGTCTTCTAAAACCCTAGTTTTTTTTCCCTTTACAACAATTAAGTGTGCTTTAAAATTACTAATATTAAAAGAGATCAAATTATATAAATTTTAATGATGAAAGACGAGAAATTTTTGAATTAGATATTATTGTTGTTTGAACGATGTAGGAATGAAAAATAATTTGATTTTCTGAAAAGTTTCTGTGCATTTAGGCAGCACTTTAAATATAATACTTGATGAGGAAGAATAATTTATACAAATGAATTTGAAATTAGATTTTACCTAATTGCAGGATTTTTCTTTGCAAATTGAATATTTCTTTAAACAATCTGGAATCTATGTTTCAAAAGAGAATTTTTCTCTCATTTTGAAATTTGACTTAATTAAAAGAAATCATAAAAAGCCATTGATTTGAAGTCAAGAGTTGTTTAGTCGTATTATTTGTAAGGAAATATATTTTCAGGTCTCTGTTTTTCTTCTATAGAATGTAATTTACTAATCCGTTCTAAGCGTTTTCAAAAAATTTCAATTATATTTCATACATCGTGGATTTCGTTTAATAGAAACCGAAATATTTTTCAAATTTGGTCCTGTTTCAACCGTTTTTGATTTAGAATTTTATTTCAGTTATTCTTTTAATGATAAGTTATTATGTCTCATTTTTTCCATATTTTTCTCTTATAAATAATGAGATGTAACTAATTAATAAATTAATTAATGGAATGAGAAAACTCTAAATATATATTGATATTTCTTAATTTACTATTTTTATATAAAAATGACGAATAAAATCTATATATAATCCGAAACTAAAGTATATAATCACTTAAAACAATATTTTTAAGTAAAAATTTTAATAACGGATTAAAGAATTTCATACGATTTTCTATTAATGAAAAACAACATTCCTTTTTGAATTTTTTGACAGGTTAATATGTGAGTCATAGAAATGAGAGAGATTTTAATTTCTGATTTCCTCTCTTATTTATTCAAAGTGAAAATCGATTCCAATTATCTATTTCCATAAATTTTCCTTCGAAGCAACATTTTTCCTCTTTAAAACGGCTGCACGGACTTTAAAATTCAATTTTCTAGGGAAATATTAAAAGCTTTTATTGGAAATGCGCAGAAACCGCCTTTTGCCATTAAGAACCAAATTTGACGTAATTATTGACACCATTACGAAAGCGTAATTTCATTTGACATATCTGCTAAAAATATTTTTAACGTAATTAAATTTCACTTCGAGCTTTATGTAATCTAATAAACCAACATTTATGAAAGAATCTTTTGACATTTTCTTCGGTGAATGCATAATAATGCACAGCTCGGCTTTTTTTTAAAACCTCTTCAGGAAATTTTAAGTTGAGATACGACACTCGCAAGCTTAGAATTATTGTGAACGGTGTTGTATTGAATAAATACGAGTCAACCATAAAAATGAATTTATACGTAGAAAGAGAAGTTTAAGGCACAAAAACTAATTAATGAATTGGAAGAAAATTATGTATTACATTAAAATGACTTAAATAAGTTTTTTATTTCAAATTTTATTCTTAAAAAATGGGCTCAAAATCCATTTGCCCTTCGACATTTTTTGGTGAATCATATAATATAAATAATGTGATTAACAGATTATAATAATTGTATCTTTTATTTTAAATTTTTACAAACTCTCTTTCTTAATTTCTATCTGTTTCGAAATTGTTATATAGATGTCACCATAGCTATGATAGCTTCCTGTTTTTAAAAATAAAATACATATTCTTACATAGTATTTGCTTCCTTTTTTTTTTTGTTAATGTTTACGAAATTTTCCTAAGTTCTTAAATTTCTGTTCGTTATTCTTACATACAGATTTTTGCTATTGTTTCCATACATATAATATTCATTCAAATTAGTTTAATAGATTAATGGTTTACTGTTTGCTTCCGCGTTCACATTTCAAGAGTAAGTTCTTTTCGCACAATCATGGTTTAATTTCTTCTTTTCTTTTTCTGCCCTATTATGAGTAAATTTTCTGCTAAAGGGGAATGTTAGGTTCCAATAAAGCAAGCTTAACCCTACTTTTTCACACTAAGTCAGTGACAACTGTAGAAAACATTACAGTTCTCCATTTTCTTCATATATTGCTCTTGGTTTTCTGTTTTGAAAATTGATTAGTAGGTTATTTAATCAAAAGCAAATTTTAATTCGAACAAGGCTAAATTCTTGGATTTGGATTTAAAAATGATTGATAATAAATTATACAATAATATTAAAGATAAAAGAGATGCATTTAATTTTATAGTGTTATAAAAATTCCTAAATCTGAAATAGTTACTTACATATATCAATATTTAGAAATATTAATAATTTTTTTTTTGCTCAGAAATAATAAGTTGACACACATAATACCGATAAATTCAACAGCATTAAAAAATTTATATTTAATTGCATGCAAAGTGATTATCATATCAGTTTCTTAAAAAACACATATGTAGACCCTAAAAATTTTTTGAAAATTCTCTTAAAACCTATAAAAAAAGGCAATAACTTCTTCATATTCTTTTAGGTATATAAATAGAATAGAGAGTTATGGATCATACTTCTCTTAATTGAGATTTAGACTACACAAATCCATCACACAAAGTCAGCATGTTAGAGGTCTCGCTGTTTATATAATGTTTATTTCATACACAAATTACACTTTGGAACACTACACATCTACGTTATAATATTTTTCATGACCAATAGAACTTTATGAAACCAAGTTATTGGGATTTGTGTCTAGTATGAAGTATTTGAGTTTTGAATTTAGACATAAGAATTTCTTAATGATTTAAATCTTTTTGAGGTATATACGAGGAGTTTATAAAAGTTCTGAGAACTGATTTTGATGTTGTATACCATTTTTCCATTTTAAGATTTTATTAAGAATCTCTCTTAGGTGAGTTGTTGATGCTTTGTGGTGTTCAAGGTTTCTTCTATGTTCAGCTATTTGGGTATTTTAGTGTATATATGAGCATTGATATTTCTGAGATCTAGCAATGGTGAATATTACAAGGATTTCAAATTTAACTTTTAAACCATAGAAATCTTAGTGTTTTTCTCTAATTCCATTTTAATAATGTGTACATTGTAGTTGATATTTGGTAGTTAAGCTATGTTATGCACTTAGTTATTTTAGAATTTTAACATTTTTTTGTCATAATGTTCAAAATGCAATGGTAAATACCTTACTTTTCAAAATTTTAACTTAAAAAGTTTTATATTTTTATGAATTTTGATATATTTATTTCAGCCTACCAAATTACAATAGGGGAAAGCATGGGCCATCAAACTTGTTTAACTTTACTTATCTGTCTTAAATCCGAGGTCACACTTTATTAATTTATAAAGTTTTATTTTAATATTTCAAAACTTTATTATTTTTATGTTCAACATTGAAATTTTGAATTTGAATTTTGTATTTTAACAATCTGTTGATTTCATATTTTTGTATTTTTTAAAGAATTTGTTTAATCTTTTTGCTTATGTAACACACCAACAAACACACACACACACACACATATATATATATATATATATATATATATATATATATATATATATATATATATATAAACTAATTTGGACTATTTATATATATACATATATCATCCATTATTTTTGTCAGTACTTTTCATAGTATTTCGCTCAGTATTATACACAGAAAGGTAGAAGCGGATAAAACCACACTTTTATATACATTTAACAGGTTTCTTCAGTCAGCCTTTTTTTTAAATGCTGCTTCATCTATCTTTTTAAGCTTCCAAGATATCTATGATACTTTTATTTTTAACATCCGTCATTTCAGTCTCTCTAGCAGAGTTTCTTAAAACTACATATGTACAAAGCAATGAGATAGCAACGTGATTGGAATTTGACTTGAAATCCAATATTTCTAAACAAAATTCCTCTAGTTATGCAGAAAAATGCAACGTTGTTCTGAGCATCATTTTTCTTTTCTAAATGGTTTTTAAAATAATATCAAAACAGCCCATCATTCTATAGTATGTATGTGCATTTATATCAGTATGGGCGTGTATTATAAGAAAATTATATTTTGTGTAATGAAAATTATTATAAACAAGTTAAGATTAGAGATAAATTGGATTTGCTCATGGGGTTTCAGCTAATTTATATATTTACGCTTTTAATTATATTAATTTGCACTTTGTTATACACTAATTGCACTTTTATTATTTATATTAATTCAGACTAAATTATGTTTACGCTAAGTTATGTTGCTACTGTATTATCTTTTACAATAAACCCTTAATTTAAATTTAACTTTGCTTTCTATCCAAAATATGTAAATCGAATTCCACAAATGGTGATAACTCAAACATATATATTTTTGGGTGTTAAATTACCAATAAGATAGTGTATATTAAAAGTCAACATTTATGATAAAAGAAATAATTTTAATTTTACATCTTTCTTGCATATTATTCCCATCAATGTTACAGATGAGTTATCTTAAATTCACTGAAGCATTATACATAAATAAAAACTACTTTTTACAAGTATTTTTAAAACCACGTAAATGGTTATTCTGCTGAAAAAATGATGAAAAAATATCAAAACGTATGTAATTCAAGTAAAGATTAAAATAAATATGCGGATATATATAATAAAAAAATCCTATTCTTTTCGATGCAGAATCCCTCACGTTAAAAAAAGGCTAATTAATTTATTTTTTATCATGACAGACGGTCTAATCGTTTCGGAAATTAATTATTTTTATTTTAGTTTTATTTAATTATGTACACACACATTTCTTCTTAATATAATATTGAAATATTATATTTAGTTTAGATGTGTAAAGAAATGAAAACGAAATCGAGTGATGAAGAAAATTATTTAGGGAAGAAACTTAAAACTTAATTTTTGTATGACGAAATTGTGTTTGAAATCTCGCTAATTAAACAACCGTGTGCTTTCATTTCTTTTCAGATGTATTCATCTAAATATTCCAATGATTATGTATTCATCATTAAATTATGTAAATAAAGATGAGTATCATAGGCGTTTAAAGTCAATTGTAACTTTTAACAAATATTTTTTAAAAATTTTAATCAATGGAAATAGTCACCTTTAAATGGATCTTTTTAAATTTTCGATATTTTTATATATTTTCTGTGCATTACAAAATCAAAAACGAATATTAATGAATAATGAAATAATAAATATATATACTGCAACTATTCAAAGTATGTAGGCCTCAAAATGAAATAATTCTTCTCAAAATATTGGATAGTATAGCTATATTGTTTTTTTTAAACTCAATCGCTAAACTTTTTTATATAAGTTCAATTATTTATAATTATATTTTATTTAAAATTTCAATCATCTTATTTCATTATTTAAATTATTTCCTTCACTAATATGAATTTATGGCAAAATATATTTGTATATTTACTATACAAAATATATTTTTTCCAAAATATATGGAAATATAATCATTATATAGCTCTCACTTTATCTACAACATGCATTTAACTTTTGCATTCTATTATCATGTTTTTTGTGAATATCGCATCATTCTAGTGCAGTGTTTGCAAATATTGCAGTTAAGCCACGATAAAAGTTAGAGAAATAAAAATTATCTGATGGATTCTAAACATAATCTTCAATATCTCATGAAGATAAATTTAAAAATGATGAGTTTATGACCCTGTGGGTTAGTCCAAATTTCATGCAGATTACATGATTTATACCAAAATCATTATATAAAATGTAATTATATTGTGTTAACTTAATTTAAATGTTTTAATTAATTCAAAACGTTTAAATAATTCATAATTATATTTCCAATACTGTCTTCACATACAATTAAGAATATATACATGATGATCTTAATTTTAAGAGATGCATTTTAATATACTTAATTGTAAGCACTAATACTATTTGAAGTTTATTGGAGATTTGGAAAATTCGTCGCATACTTTCATATGATAGGTTTTTTATGCATTAGCTCTATTGTGGTTTATGTTAAGAGCTAGCTTATTGAACAGTGTACATTTTTTGGAAGAAGCTTTCTCGAATCAATAGTCAATTAATTGCATAATAATAAATTTGCTCGATATTGTAAACTGCAAATTAATGAACGTCTCTCTCCAGCTTCAGAAATTTTTCCATCTCTGACCTAAGACCTAAAGAAAACTAAATGCAGCAAAGGTACTGTGGCTTAGTTGAAAAAGTGCAATTTTGCCTTTAGGGCGATGGACTAATACGCAAGCGCGGTACTTCCATTGTTTAGATTCCACCAATCAGAGTGATCGAGGTTACGCTTATTAAGAAATAAAGCACGCGCAAAAAAATTCTTCGAAAAATGTGAACAATTTTCTCGATCGTTTTGATTTAATGCTGGAGTATGTTTATTTGTTAAAGAAGATGTTACACTCATAAATCATGAGTCTGTAGTATCTGATGCTCGTAGTAGAAATAGTTTTGAAAATAAATTTAAAAAATGAGAAAGTTCCATGAGAAAAATATTGATGGAAAGGAATATTTATGAAAAAAACTTATTTGTATATTATTAATCGCTTACTAAAGCATTCTTTGTCAATATATTTTATAAATATTTTATAATGAATATTCTTATAAGTGAATTGGCTTAGGAAAACTTTAAGTTGAATTGGTGAAGAAAACGCAGCTTTTCTTCAACCATAGATCCATTAGTGTAGACGTAAATTATTTCTAATTGTCGTAAACGACAAATTAAGTTTGTTGTGCTGTGTGCATTTGAACTATCTTTTAAAATTTTATTTTTCTAAAAAAATAAATATAACTTGCATAAAATTACCAAAAACATAAAAATGCATATATGATGAATGTTTTGATCTATTATTTGGAGGATGAAAGCTGCATAGTCATTTTACAAAATTTAAAAATCAAATAAAAAGTTGAAAATATTACAAATTTAAAAAATAAAAGAATTAAAAATTTATCAAGCTCAGAATACAATATTTTTTGAGCAATTTAATTAATAAACTATTACAATTATCTCGTAACCCACTAACTTGATAACCCTTACCATAATTAAATGCGAGCTCTTAAAACCTTTTAAGCAGTTCCTTTATTAAAAATCAACAGCGTGATGACTTATTATTCTGTTCCATTTACCAAATATCGCGTTATCTTCAATAACAATTCCTTTAGGCAACCTCTCAGCAAACAAATTGACATTTTCAACGCTTCCTAATAAAATTGAGATCTGCATACTTAATCAACCTCTGGAATTGGCAATTCAAGAGGCGCATTAACCGAATATAAATCCGAATGAAAATTTCAGCGCTTGGAACGATTTATTAAAGAATATATTGAAATGCGTCTCTGAGCAGGAAGATTTGCGCATCTCTTCGTCGGTTGCTAGGCAACCTTTCTCTCTTACCTGTTCTCGTCCGGGATTTTCACCTGAGCTTAGTGGAATTGAGTGCCTTAATACGGTAAATGCTGCGTCTTTTATCTTTTGACAAATGTTCAAAAGACCTTATTATCTAGGGGTATTCAGATTTGTTGGATGTCTTTCTCTAGCGCAGCCCAGAGACTCGTTGAAGCTCATTTTTGGATCACTGGAACCGAGAGAAAAGAAAATAAGACTTTTACAGGCTTACAAATTTTTCAAAAAACCTTTTCAATGCCAATTTTACTTTTTGTATTTTTTCAAAAGGTTTTAAAGGGAAAAAAACAATTTATTTTAAGTGCTATTGTTTAAGCAACACAGGTATACTAACTCATACAAACCGAACTTTATGTAAAATTTCGAAAAATCGTACAAACGCAGCAGATTGGCAAATAAGCTTGCTCTTTGCATCAAATCCTTTTCCATAATAGGAAGAATTGTTATGTGCTAACTACGTTTTTTTCCTTATGTAAAGTTTCTATTAACGTCATACTATTGTACAGTTTGTAAAATTATAATAGAGTATTTTTGAATTTGAAATAATATTCTGTAATATAGTTATAGTTCTCTGTGTAGTAATTCTGTTATCTATAGTATTGTTATAGTTATTCCTTGCTAATTTCAAAATAATCATTTTGAAATGAAAAAAGTAAGGTTATTGCAATGAATGTCATAACTTAAATTACGGTTTTGTGTTAAATATGATATCTGGGTTCTTCAATTTCTTAATGTTCACACAAATTGAAAACTTCGAGGTTCAGCTCCATAAGATTTGCTGTAATCCTCCATATTTTGCATTAAAATTTGTATAATATTCAAGACTAAAACCTTAAGTCTCGATCTGAACATCGTTGACCACAAAACTCGAGACCATTACACTTGGTTATCATGGTCAAAGAATACTTTGGAGGGTATTATAATATATAAGCATAAGTATTACAAATTCTGGAACAAATTTAATAAAATGAAGTTTTTTATGTCAACATATAAAAGAATTCAAGCATTCGCTTGCATATGAAAAGAAAATCGAATGCAATTAAATCTAACTATCTATCTTTTATTAGCTTTTTTTTACTGGTTTCTTAATAATTATAGACAAACGGGTGTCATAAAAATTTTATCAGTAAAAATTATGTATGTTTAAATGAATGTATTATCATAGGTATATATATGATTAAAGAACTGTATATTTACAGAATAAGGTATTTTTCAAAAAATATTGTTACCAACTTCTAGAGAAAAGGATTGTGGAGTTGATAACATATAAGTTTTGATAACATATAAGTCCCTGACAACAGCAATCATTACATTTCTTTTCATATAGTATTCAAAGTGTGAATACCTGAATGGCTTTGGACATCTCGCTTGCTTGTTGCTTTAAACTCTTTTGTATGTATGCCTATTTTTTTTTCTACCCGACTCAAAGATTCGCAAACCTTAGACAAAAATCCTCCTAATTTTCAACAACAGCCAGATAACGAGATCGGCACGCGATTTGGCACCTCACTCTCCCTATCCACATTAATTTGATTTTGATTTGCGTCGCACTTTGAAGCAACACGATGGCTATTGGAGATGGACCTCTTAGTTTTGAGCCACGGTCAAGTGACGAGAACGGCACTTGAGTGGGCACCCTTCTCTCTCTCTCTCTACCATACCAAGCCGAAACGATGATTTTCAGAGCCTATAAATTGAGAATTTAGATCAATGTGTATCAATGGAGAATTTAGAGCATCTTTTCATTATAGTCCTTAGGAACTCATTCAGTACTATAAACAGAAGGGGGAGGAGGTTGGCTATCCATAAAAAACTGATTCTAACCCCCGAAGTAGTCCTCCGATATTGCTCTATTTATTGCTGATATATATGTTGATGATACATCTATAGATACTGAATCGTCCATTGTTGTTATGCTAAAATTTTAAAGTCACCAACTTTTAATTGTTTAGTATCCAAATTTTTGTTATATCTCATCAAGGGTATACATATAAAATGAATGCCCAAACAGAAGCTCATTAGCGTTGTGACACATCATTGTTGTTAGCGCTGTGATACTCTTGATGTCCTCTCTAGATTATGGGTGCCGATAGTTTAGAATAGTTTGCTGTATTCATCAGAATCTATTATCTGTTGTCAAAGGCACGATGGATTTTGTTATTATGTAGCAGATGCATGCTGGGTAAATTTCACATCCTTTCGGGATGAATTACATTTAAATGAATTAAATTGTATGAATGCAGACAGAGCTTATGGAAGACTCAGAAATAGAGTGTAATATGTGTTATAATATTTCAGACAATAAATATATACATAAAGCTCATCTAAAATTATTATAAGATATAATTATATAAGGATAATGCAGCAAAAATAAAATGAAATAATTAATTAAATTTAATATTGTATTATTTTTTCATTCTGTTACTTTACTTGAAAATTTGTTTTAATGAAATCCCTGGAACTTAATATTTGTTACATTTGAATGACTTTATGCTAATTGTGGGTCTATAAAATTCTTGAAATCAGTCTTTTTTCCTCTTAAAAGAAATAACATCGTAAGAAATGAAAAAATGGTAGTATGAAAATAACTTTAAAACTTTTTTCTATTGATCTTGAAATTTATTATTCCCTTAATTAAGTTACAGTTACATTTTTTATTTTAAAAAAAGGATGGCTCACATCTATATAACAGTTGAGGCATTTTTTTTAATCAAATGAATTACATGACGTGAAACAATGTTTATGTAATAAAAATTTAGGATCTGTGATACTTCCCAATCTATAATTAAATTAACATGAGAATATGCAAATCATAATAACTGGGGATTTTACTGGAAATATAACAGGAAAGATTAAAAAAAAATTTTTTTTAATTTTATAAAATGAAAAGAATTATTTTTTTAAAAATAGTTTTAAAATATCATGCCTTGTGTAATAGTAAGTTATGAAAAAAGTAAAAGATATTTATGAAATAAAAAAAATATTTCTTTAAAAGAAGTTTTTAAATAACATGATTTTAGCAATAATAAATTATGAAATAAAACGGAATTTTATTATGTAAAAAAGATTTTTCTCTAAAGACAGTTTAAAAATAACATGTTTTACGTGAAGGTAAGTTATGAACTTTAGTTCGAATCTCCCCTCCCCCCCCCCCTTTTAAATTACATGGTTTATGAATACGAATAACTCGTTTGGTGCTTTCTATTGCATTTTCAAGTGCTCGATATTTTGAAAAAATATAAATAATACTCTATTGAACTGATCACGCATTGAAAATTTGGTGTATTCATAAAACTTTTAACAATTATTAAAAAAGATTTTCCAACTCGTGTGGTTGTTTTTCAGCTTTTGCAATTCATTCCGCATACTTTTATTTTTTTTATTCACCGGTACTTATAAATGTAGGACAAATTATAGAGTACTAATGTTATTAGCCATATGTACTTTAAATATAAGCATAGGTGTCATTGTTTATTATAAGAGACAGCATGCTGCCACAGGAATATTAAAATGATTAAAAATTACGTATCGATTCAATATGAATAATTTTAAAAACAAATTGTATGTGTAAAAAGAAAAAAAAATTAAGAACTGTTCATGTGCAGGAACGAATGGCTTATTTTCATACGAAATTTTTTATTGAAATACTTTTCGATTCATCGTGTAAAGTAATTAATTAACGTGGAAACTATTTTATTCCCCTCTGTATTACATATCGTTGGTCTAATTATCAGACTGCTTAACTACATCTGGGATGCTAATTTGATACAGTAGGGCTAGGCGCCAAGTTGTTGTTTATGTTCGCCAAGATAGCCGATAATATTACAATATGGTTTACTTTGATATTTTATCGTGCGATAATGTGGTTTCCATGGGGATAACGTATATTAGTGTTAGTTTGTTTTTTTTCCCGCGGGATCTCTGCTCAGCAAAAGTAACACATTGTTACAAATTTTGTGTAATTAACGCTTAAAATAGTGTAAATAATTTATATCTGGAAGTGTAAAACATTAATTTTACTTTATGTTGTATTTATTTTATGTTAAAATCTTGCCATCACCTCTCCCTTCGAAATCTAGTTCTATTATGAAATAAAAAAAAGTAGTGATTACACTGATCGAGGAATAAATTAAAAGTGGAGCGCGCAATGAGGCATGACGTAGACAAAAAAAAAGAATTAAGGAATCCCGCCAAAACGCGCTTCGCGCGTTGCACTCCTATATCAAATCAGTAACACCAGTGGAGTTACGCAGTCTGATAACTAGGCCGACGATATCCTTTTAAGGTATACGACTACGTTCGGAACCGTGATTTTAAAAAGGAGCATAAATGGATAATTTTCATGATATTTAGTGTCACTTAGATTAGAATACATGTATAAAATTATTTTAAGGATATTTTGGCAAAAAAAATTATTTAAATGCAATATTTCGGCAAAAAATTAACTTAGAATAAGCTTTTTTTAAAATGTTCTCCTTTTGTGAAAAATGCTTCTATTATAATAATATTTTGCCTGTATATGGCTCAGACCTGTGTATAGAGGCTCAACTATGAGTTTTGAAAAATTCGCATTATTTTCAGAGTTACAGCCATTTGAAATAATTATCGGCATTTTTTTTCTTAAACTTTCTCCCCTCTGTTGTCGCAAAACATGGATAAACCCACTTCTACGATATATATTTCAAAAATTCTAGTTGAGCTTCTGTAAAGAAGTCTGAGCTATATACAGGCAAAATATTATTATAATAGAAGCATTTTTCACAAAAGGAGAATATTTTGAAAATGGGTCATTCTATGTTCATTTTTTGTCAAACTATTGTACTTAAATAATTTTTTATTATAATAATATTCTTAAAGCAATTTTACATACATTTTCTAATCTAAGTGACACTAAATATCATAAATATTATCCGTTTATACTCTTTTGCAAAACCACGGTTCCGAACGTAGTCGGATACCTTAAGTTATCTTGAACTTGTATTTTACCAAACGATCTGTGCTTTTCAAACAGTGGGGCGCGACTCCCTAGCGGGGCATGAGAATCTTACGTGGGGAGCTCGAGCTTATCGAAAAGTCTAAAATAAAATGCGATTTAAAAAATTTATTAACTTACAAAAAGGAAGCAAAACAAAATACTTCTGACGTAATAAAAAATGCACATTTAGACAGATATAATATATTTATAAATGCATCAGAATTGCACAATGGATTTGTGTGATAATTAATTTATCAATACTAAATTAGAAACAAGTTTAATAATTACAAGAGTTGAAAATGGAAATAATATACAAAATACTTTTATTTTTAGTGTAGAAAACTCATCATCCATCCTTGCCTCAAATTCAAAGAATAATTTATTATAAAATTGCCTTTTGATTTCGACATTGGATGTAAAATCTATGAAGATTTCTTCTTCGGCAGTTAAGAGAGCCTTTCTGTATCAAGGTACCTTGGTACTTGGTAACCTTGGTACCTTCTTCAAGAAAAATTTATTTTGCAATCTGTTCCAATTTAAAAATTAAAAAGGGAAAGTAGTATAACACTTATCATGTTACTTAAAAATAATTTACTTAAAATAACATGTACAAAATATTGTTTATTTATCTTGATAATTTGTATGGTTTATAATTAAGCTCGTTTTGTAGATTTAGCGCCCAAGTATACTATTTTTTACATTTAATATATGGTTATTATATGGGAGGGGGATGATAAAAATTATAATTCAAAATTGGGTCACAGATATTTAAAGTTTGAGAAGCTCTGCCCTAGATGCGCGCACCAATATTTTCTTGCGATAACTATTGTACCGGTTTAACACTTAGTGCAGTGCTTCTCAAAGTTTCAATATTCGCGACCCAATATTCAATCCTAATTTTCCTCGCGCCCCCCTCATACAATAGCAATGTATTGAATTCAATAACACTATATTTTGATGCTAAAACTAAGACACGACTTTAACCTCTTAAGTGACACCAGCGTATATAAACGTCTTTCTCAGCCAAAGCGTTAATTTCCTCTGACGTATATATATGTCTTTTCGTAGTAGGATCTTTTCCGTGCACTGCTATCCATAAAATTTTTCCGAAGACTTTGGATTGCAATAAAAGGACCTTGACAATGTTTGCGAAGGATTTTCTTATTTCAGATTATTTGCTTCTTTATTCCATCTCACCCCCACCCCACCCCGAATACATCACATATGCGCGTTTATGCGGAAAACGGTTGTCATTGGGATGCAAATCGCGTAACTTTTAATCGGCAGTTAAGAGATTTATTATTAACCGTACAAATTATCAAGATAAGGGTTAATTTTTTTTGTGTAATTTTATATATTACAAGCCCATGGGGTCAACGGTAATTATCTAACTTGTTCTTAACTCTGTATTGCTAAATTAATTATAAAATACATTGTGTATAGAGCACTGATACATTTATATAAGTGGGATATTTCAGTGTATAAATGTGTATTTTATTTTTTATTTTGTCAGAATTTTTTTATTTTGTTTACTTATTTTCTGTAAATTAATAGTTTTTTTAAGTTTTCTTTAGTTTTCAACATGCTCGTGCCCCCCTTGTAGAGTTGTCACGACCCTCAAGGGGGGCGCGCCCCACAGTTTGAGAAACGCTGACTTAGTGGGTTAGCTATAGATCATACGAATCTTTTGGGTTGGATACAAAAGTGCCTAAGACCATCTCAGTATTTTACCTAGATGACTCGACAGTTGGGTTTTGTTTAGTTTTTATTTACTTCGCTCTCTCTGAAACAACACGAGGGATAATGGTAACGCCATTCTGAGCCACGGTCACATGACAAAGTTTAACATGCGAGGCAAGATTTAACGTGCTCCACACGGTGAATCTTCAGTGGTACTAGGGCTCGAACTTGTGACTCGACAATCCCAGCCACGAATTTGCGACCATGACCACTCGGCTACCGCAGCCACTACAAGAGTCGGAAAGAAATCGTTAAGAAATCTTGTGGGTGAATATTCATTAACTCACCGAATAAATCCCAATTCGTATAATAGCTAAAGATCGACCCAATGCTCATGCATTTTTTTTTTTCTCTAAGATTCCAAATCGCATAGCCTAAAACGATGATTATAAGAAGTACATCATATTACACACACACACAAGCACACGCACTTACATATATACAAATGGTTATCAAGATAATGGAAACACATGTGGATAAATGTGACATTTTTGAATGCGTTTCATAAGCATTAAAATATATTAATAACTACCTTTTTTTGTATAAATAGAAATGTATATATTTTGGCAGTATTCTGTAGCTTTATTGAAGCTTTCGAAGTCTAAGGTTTTATTTTAAAAGTGCAAAATGTCAGACCTTTCAGATTTTCAAAGAGGGCATATTTTTGGAGCCCGTCTAGCTGGAGCAAGTGTGACCGAAACGTCACAGATTTTAGATGTTTCTAGAGATGCGTGGTCTAAAGTCATGACAGCATACATGCAGCGTGGCAAGATAAGGTCGGTAAAGCAAAATAGAGGGACGGAAAAATAAGCTCAGTAAAAGCAACCGATGGGTCTTGATGCGGATTGTAAAGTCTAAAAAGCTAACAACTGCAGCAAAAGTGACCTTAGATCTCAATTAGCATCTGGATTCTCCAGTGTCAATGAATACCACTAGAAGGCACCTTTATAATCAGAATATTGACGGCACAGTAGCAATTCCCAAGCCACTTGTCACAGATGTTAATATAAAAGGTCGTCTACAGTGATGTAACACTCACAGAACCTGGTCGATTCATAATTGGTAGAAAGTAATATGGTCTGACGAATCGTATTTCATACTTTTCCCTACCTACACATTTGGAGGACACCTGCACAAGCGTATGATCGTGTGATTGTCTCCTTCCAACTGTCAAGCAGCCACCCTGCCAGTAGGGTGGATATGACCCTCGGCTTGTAACCGAGTGGACTCGGATTTGAATCCCGAATAAGGCATGGATGTATCTTCTTCGGGAAAAGAAGTCGGACTTTCGCCTGTGAAATGGATTCCCTTATCGAATGGAAAGCAGCGCACCCCTTCTGTTCTATGCTGGGATCATCATTTGTAATAAATGTTTCTATTCTTCTGTTTGTATTTATGTTTCTATTCTTCTGTTTGTATTGTATGTTTCTATTCTTCTGTTTGTATTGTATGTTTCTATTCTTCCACTCGTATTTCATAAGTATCCCAGGATAAAAACACATGACAACAACTGTCAAGCATGAAGGTGGATCTACACCGGCCTCCAAAAGTTAAGGAACAACCGGCTTTTCGCGCCTTATTTGCAAATGAATGAATGTAGAAACACCAAATTTGGATGACATGTGCACAAAACAATTATGTATCGACTGCAAGGTAGAAATTTGCATAACAAAATTCAAAATGATTTACAACAAAAAAAGGCAATCTCGCTGAAAAAGTCCATTCTTGGAAAAAATAATAATCATAGTTTCATGTGGTAAAATGTCATAGAAACATAACAAAAATGAGTTTTAAGAAGGGATATGCCCACCCCTAGTTTGAATGCATTGGCGGCATCGAATTTCCATGCTGTCATTTAAGTTGTCGGTTACCGAAATGGGTAGCGAAGATCAGTCACGCAGTAAGCTTTGTTCCAGCTTTCCTAAAGACCTTGGAGGAGGACTTAAAGCAGCAACTTCTCTACCAAGATTGTCCCAAAGATGCTCTATTAGATTTAAGTCTGAAGATTGAGCTGGTCATTCTATTCGCTCCAAACAAAGACCTTCAAGATATTCCTCAACAATTCCAGATAGGAAATGCTGCCCTGTTTTTATTAAATAGTACTATTTCATTTTAAATCTTTTTTTTTTTTACAGGGAATGTAAGCAAATTTTTAGCCCCCCCCCCCCCTAGTTCTTTTTTCACAGTTACATATCATATCACAGAAAAGTCAAACATCCAGATAAAAGCAGTCGTTTCATAGCTAACGGTAGACATTTTTTGATTCATTATTTTACGAAAATTGATATAAATTAATGATTTTTTTTAAGAATTAAACTTATATTGCGTTTTATTAATTATTACTAAATTTTTTATTTAATAATATATCCGTACATTGTCTTGTTTTCTTGAGAACAAAACTGGTTTAGCTTTGTAAATTTTTAATGGAAAATAGAAATTTGAAAAAAAAAAGATCTTATCCCTCGGTGAAAAAATGGGTTTTTATACTTGAAAAAATCCATACAACGCGCTTGGCTGAACGGAGGGAAAAGAAATCTGTCTGACAAACAGAAGAAGTGGAAGAAATTTCTGAAAAGGGGATTTAAATGACATAAATATAGAAATCACTCACATGGCTCGGTTTAACACACACAGAAATACTGGTGTCCAGAGAGAAAGGGAAAATTTACATGGAAATAAAATTGTACCCACGGAAAAAGCCCTTGCAACGCCGAGCTAAGTGGCGAGAAAACAGACCCACCTGACAGGACAAAGATGTGGAAGAAACTTCGAAAAAGAGTATTTTAATGACATTAATGAAGAAATCACAGAAGTGCTGACACTGAAAGGGAAAGGGAATCTTCCAAGGCGTAAAGCTGTACACTTGAAGAAGCCCGTGTAACGCCGGGCCATCCAGCTAGTATATATATAAATATAAATTATAATTATATGTATACATATATATATATATAATTTAATATTTATAATTATATGTTATAAATTTTAATCGTTTTCTCCATTATACATGAATATCATGCACAGTAGAAGAAATCTACCAATTTATTGCCTTCTACAGAATTTTACTTCCCGAGTATTTCTTACCACTATTGTTTTATTTTAGAATGTTCATAAAATAAATATATTTAAAACAACATATAAATGTTTTTAGTTGTCGATGAGAAAACATTATGTAAATCAAAACTCTATCAATGAAATATCAATTTTATCAGTTAAAATAATTTGAAATATGGATATATGTTAATATTTGTAAACTTTCACTTAAAGTAAAATTTCTAATAATTCTACACACTGTACAATACAGGTAAGAGTAAAAGTACCCTTTCTTTTCTTATAAAAGGGCGTGTGACACCCATTACGCCGAAGTTATTATTATAAAATTCATATTCACGCACAAAAATCCATGTAAATTATACAGAATATATGATTTTGTCACTTGTTATCGATAAGAAAATTTTAAACGAATCCAAACTCCATCGACGAAACACCAATTATTGTTATTTTTCTTATGCTTTTCTGGGATATTTCAATAGCTTTGGGCGGAATATTGTCATTTCCTTCTTTGAAAGTAACGATTTCTCAGAGGAAAAGCTCTGGATTCACCCAGAAAAAATATTATTCTTACTGAGTTGTATTGTTGCAAGACAATGTAGACAGAAAACAACAAAATGAAGGTACACAAATAAGGGAGGGAAACACAAAACACGCGGGACGCAAAGAACACGGTTTATAAGGATTTTCGATATAAAGAATTTCAATGCATGAATATGCCTGAAAATAAAACTTGTTTTATTCCAAAATAACTAAATATTACATACGCGATGAATTTCTTATCAGAGGCAAAAATGGAAAAATAATTTTAAACACTAAGTTAAAATTCGTTAAAATGTTATATTTGAAATATTTAAAAAACAATTTCAGAGCACATTTTTAAAAAGAACTTTAAACCCTTGTATGACTAAGAGAAACGTTTTATCTGATTTTAAAAGTGATAAATGGGTATTTAATTATAACCATATCTGCAATTTTCATACAGAGTGACAAAATAGAATCACTTAAACGGGAACGCTTAGAAGAAAAAATGGAAAAAAACTTTAAAATCAATTGGCGCCAATGATGAAACATTCGCGAGCTGTACTTAGTTACTATTTCAGTTTATTGTGTCGTGTAATAATATATTATTGTGTTTTCTCTCACGTTTTATGTTATTCGGTAAGTACAATTTTAGGAAATAATAAAGTATATTATAATAAAGTATAATATAAATAATTGATAAACAAGACCAGATAATAATAAATAATTCTAAAAAGATAATTCTATTCTATTCCCATAAAATTCCCAAAAAATTCATTTCTATGTACTTTTTTTTCCCTTTTTTATTCATTTTACATCTTAACGAATTAAAATAAACAGTTACGTCTTAATATTTACTCTTAACAACCTTGTAACTGTTAAGCTTTAATTTTTTCCTTATCATTAAATATTTTTGTACTTCAAAAATATTCTTATTTTTCAAGCGTTTCCTTAATCCGCAACTGTCTTTTTTAATTTTAATTTTTATCCTTTTGTGTTGATTTGTAAGATTTTTATTCTTATTTTGCACGAGTCACGCAGATATAACTCATATTTTTTTAGCTTCATTTGAATTTTCTATGGTCTCTGAATG
>BMAV01026038.1:169401-215019 GCA_019973955.1 Trichonephila inaurata madagascariensis | reverse complement strand
ATAAAAAAAAGGAAATTAAAAGAAACGTTTTGTTGGGAAAAATATATAGTGTTTATTGATTTATTGTGCGATTTTACTGAATTACCTAAGACCCGCGAAATTTAAGACTTGCATGCAGTATGTTTAGTAAATGGTCAAAATGAAGCAAAACAGAAGTTAAAATTATTCGATGGATAATTAGATTATTTTTTAGGAACATTTTTGTACATGATCAAATTTGAATTTTAATTGAAAAATAAAAAAATTATCAGTAGCTGGTAGCTAATTTCTCTTGTTTTTTTAAAAAAATTGAATGTAACTTGAAAATAATTTAAATCTTTAAAAAAAAATTTTTTTTTCATAAGGTAACTTAATTTTGCTAAAGTCAAGCTAAATTTAAAAAAATGAATTTAAGATCCACAAATTAAATTTAAATATAAAAAATTAATATGAGAGATGATATTTAAAAAGTTAATTTGTTTTTCTAAATGTTAAGCATGGTTTCTAAATAATTGTATATGACTATTAAAATATTAAATTCGATTAATAAATAAGGTATGTTTGATAAAAGTTTAAATTTGACTTTTTCAAAAGCTTACATTTTGATCCGACTACCCTAATATTGTGAATTTTGACAAAAAGTTACAAATTATTTTTATGATTTTATTTTATAGGCCATCTTATTAGCTTTATAAAAATATCTAGTTTATTATTTTCCTTTCACTAGAACAAAAACTACAAGTGTTTTAGTAAAAACGGACGCCACACTTCTTTACAATGCGTTTTACTCGAAACGAATTTTTGAGAAAATGCTTAAACAAGAACAGCAATTGCTCAAAAAGTTTTGAAAATAATTTTTTGTGTATGTTCTGTATAATAGTAGACGTGTTTTAACCTTCACAGTTATCAATAACTGTTTTATTACAAAATTTACAGTCCCTTAAACAAATATAATCATTGTTTTTTTTACGCAATTTCATATAATAACTAAGATAAAGAGCTCTAGTTTTTTAAAAAATTAAACTATCTCTTATCCTGAAGATCACTTCAAAAATAAATAGCAAAGCAACTCATCAAGATGTAAAAATTGAAAATTTGTTCATAAAGTTTTAGTACAGAATGGACCCCGTTTATGTAATTTTTTTGTACATTTTTTCCAATTTTTTCCTATTTTAAAAATAATAAATTCTTTTTCTTTTCTTAATTTTAGTATATTTCTCTTAAAATGTACTAAATAAATCTAAAAACCATAAAAAAATCCCCATATCTCCAAATTTTTTTAAAAACAAAAAGCTGTCGCAAGTAGTTGGATACCTTAATTTGATTTATAAACGATTATTTTAAAAAGAAAATCACATGCGGAGACAATAACACTAAGCGTTAAAAAAAACAAAAAAAGAAAGAAAAAGAAATATTCTCCATAGTAAGGATAACGCGAATAAGAATTGATGATAAACTAGATAATATCCGATAATCCAATCAGGTAAAACATGAAATCTTCGTAGGAGTATTGTTTTCATTTTGGAGCGCGAAAGAAATTCATCACGGTCAGGCGTCGGGAATATGATGGATGAAGCCTCGAGTGATGGATCTGCCAATATCTCTTACAAGACATCACTACATCTGACACAAGTTAAATTATGGACGGAATGTTTTTTTTTCCCCAATGGGGGTCGCTTAATAATTTTCTGACTTTCCGAAAAGGCCGACCAATCGCAGAAATAGTGTTAGATAGCAGCATTGTTGTAAATACGTTCTGCCAGATTTGTAACCATAGAGCATATCTGCATTCTCATTGGATGCTAATTAGAAATTATTTTCGGCTAGTACATAAAAAAAATGTATAATTAAATATTGAATGTTTTGCAAGAATATGGAATTGAAAATTTATAGAGAGAGATTTTTCAGTGGATAATATTGTGCATATTTGTGTGTGTTTGTATGTGTATGTGTACACTTTTTCTTTTGTTCATTTGGCGTGATTATTAATTATTATATTCTATTTTATTAATTTTTCTTCTTCTGGTGAGCTCACTTTCATTTCCTAATATTTGATTAGTGCAAATCTGTTAAGATATAAGGTGAGCTGTTTTTTCTAATTATATAAAAAATAATGCATCTATATAAAGTCGTGAGGAAATAAATGAGTGAGTGAGTGAGTTTGAGTTTTTTGGCACAAGAGCCAATTCTAGCTATGCTGCGACAAACATTTCTACGTATCTGTGATCTAGACGTGAAAAGAAGAAAAGAGAAATTGAATGACAAGAAGGAGGGTCGAAAATATAGAAGGATCACTAGGGTAACCCCGAGTACGTGAAACCCGTGTTTACTATAGACAGTAAACCTCTTGGGAAAAGGAAAAGATCACTAGGGCACCTCGGGATTGTGACACCCGTACTCACCTAAAGAAGGTGAGCCCCCTGAAGGGGAGGAAATAAATGTAAATATAATGTATAGGAAAAAGGCAATTGCTCTTTTGTAGCTGATTTAACATGAGAGGCGTCGAGTTTGAAAATAAATTTAGACTTTTGTTTGACAATTCCCTCTGAATTATAAAATAAAGTTTTGTATCATTTTTGTTGAACTGATTTTTTTTACCCTGAGGTAGAAAATTACTTTTGTTTCATCTCTCAGCACACACACACAACACACATATGAGAGTTAGCAATGTGAGTTTTTAAATAATAGTATAAAAAAATGTTTGTTTCTTCTTAGTCTGTCTCTTGCGCGAATTCTACATCCCTGTCTACATTGAATTTAAAAATATCTGAGTAATACCACACTCATTGTCATAATTGTATCGAATTTTTGAGCACATATTATTCAAATTTGTACAAATCTAAAATGATTCAAATAATGTAACAATAAAATATTTTTGACAAAATGTCGGCTACGACAGCGTTTCTCAAACTGTGGGGTCCTCTCGCCTAGGGGTATAGTATAATCCTACCAGGGGGGGGGGCGCGAACAAATCCAAAAATAAAAAAATAAAAAAATATTTTAAAAAAATTAATTTACTGAAAGGAAGCAAAAAAAAAAATTCTGACATAACACAAAATAAAAAATATATTAACACTGATATCAGTACTGCACAATGTATTTCACCATTAATTCATCAATACTAAGTTAAAAACGAGTTTAATATTTACAAATGACCCCATGGGCTTGCCATATAGAAACAAAGTTATATATGAAATTTAATATACTTGTCATAATACAAATTGTAAAGTTTATAATGAAAGTCGTATTGTAGCTTTTGCGTCAGTGTACATAATTATTCAATTCAATACATTGTTATTGCATGGAAATTACGATTGTGAAAATTGGGTCTCTAATATTGAAAGTTTGAGAAGTACTGGGTTACGGAGAGACATTCTTAAATTAGGTATAAAGGATTTATTCATTTATTTTAATTTGAGATTATAGAGTTTCAAATGGGTTTCCTTACAGTGGAAACTTTGAAATAGAACAACTGAAACTCGAAATAAGGAATGAGTATTTGTGTGTGGAAATAAACTTTTTCATCTCTCTAAGAAGAAATCCAAAGTCATTGTTCACTCGTACTTGAGTATTTATATCACATATTACTTTGATAAGGGGAATTTAGGGTTTTTCAGTAACTCGTTGTCAAAAAAGTGCTTAATTTATCCATTATTTCCTAATCATATAATTGATACTTATAAAAATGTTATTTTCTTATTACGGTCTTATTTTTAGTGTTTTATTTTTGAACGATTTTCATTTAACATGACGAATTATTATTCATGAAATTTAAATGCCTTATCCCTGATAATTCTCATGAATGAAACTTGTAACTAAGCGATATATTTAAAGCATTAATCAAATTTATTACATATAGAGGTAAATACAATAAATTTAATTAAAAGTAATATAATTAATAAAGTTATAGAAACATATATATTAATATATTAAGGGGTTATATATTAATATATTAATTATATATTAAGGGGCTAATTACTAATTAAATAAATTTTTATGAATTGCATAATTATATTGTGTTCCAGATAATGTTATCGATTCCTGTGTATGTTTCCAAAATTATTTTTTGAAGAAACCCCCATGGGAATAATCACACATAAGCTCTCTTTAGCAAAACATGGAAATCATATATTAACTTTCATTTTATTTAAAATTAAAATTTCTTTTTGGGAACTATGTGACTTACTATTAACCAACCATCTGCTCCTGTTCTCATTTCATTTACTTTTATTGACTTTTAGGAAATGTAAAGATAATTATGGCATATTTAATTAAATATGACAGTATAAGCTAAATTTTTAATGAGCGGTATTGATAGAATATTAAATGACTTAAGGCACCGCGGATTCTTCATTTTATTTTAAATAATTTACCTTTGCGTAATCAGAGCAGTATTATAACACTTAAAGACATAATTCCTCATTTAATCTAAGATAGTTCAATGTATGTGGCGGAAACTTTACGAAGACCATTCTCAATTCCCATGGACCTCGGAGTCCTCGATAAACAAGTGGTCTTGAAATCGAGCTCGTAGTCGTAGAGGTCTAAATCAATCCACTTGCTATAAATCTATGTCCTTTGAAGACCCGCCACACCTATTGGGTATAATGCACGCTAAATCTGTCGTGGTTAGAAGTGTTGATGATGGTTTGACGCGAAAATTTGCGGCACATACCAACACAGAAGTCTTCGTTGCTTGATTATTGTCAAAATTACGAAATCCGTTGCCAATAATCCTAGTATTGCTTTTGATTTTTTATATTAATAAAGTATTGATCAATCCATTGGCGAGGCATATATGGGGAAAATGAAATCCCAGCATAGATCTCACCTCGTCTTTTGACCACGGTTCAAAATCATTAGATGGATTGACTGGAGTTAGTTAACCCTTATATTGCTCATGAAACCGAAACACGCATTCAATACGCAAATGGTCATAAAACGAAACACCCTCTACTTAGATTTTTAGCATTATTTTAAGCGAAAACCAATAACAGAATTACCATTAGAGAATTTACTGATGTAGTGACGACATTAAAATAAAAATAGTTCATGGGCTTTAAAGCGGACGTGCCTTATTATTTTAATGATGCTTTTATAAAGGAATTTAGGGAATGCCCTTTTTCTCTTGTGGGGTCGAAGCAAAGTCATCTACAATCTCCTTGGTCTCGCTTATATTACCTCATTGAATTTTTGGGTACTTATTACTCTATAAGGACTTCAAGAGATTTTTTCCTTTCTTAAACAATTTTAGTTTTTTTATGGATTATATGCCCTTTTTTGTGTATACAACTCTACTGCGTGTCTTTATATGTGATTTTTCATTGTATTAGCCCCTGAACTGCCACCTGTCTCTACATCTACCTCGCTCAACCCGTGCGTTAAGTTCTCCGGCCGTATATATCCGTCCTTCCAAAGTACAGTAAGACCCCACTTAACGCGGGTATACGTTCCATCAAAGTAGAACGTAATATGAAACAGCGTTAAACGAGGTTATCTCATCAGGTAAATAATGAGGTTAGGGGAAGATGGATAGAAAATTGGTCAGGTATTTTACCATTAAATTTATTAATTATGTGTTTTATAACAATAAAACAAAAATGTGTTTCGTACAAATATAGAAACATAATAAATGAATATACATATAAAAATAAAGAAAATTCTAAGTCAGTATGTTTACATTTCAAATCATTCAGTATCTTCTGTATTTCCAATTTTCTGCCTTTTTGTCAAGAAGGCATCTAATGTAATTTGCGTTTTCCTTTTGCGCTTTATTAAAAAGTTGTTGGTAAGTGGAGGACATCCCCATAACGCCCCGTCTTGCCTTTGAACTCCTGTCAAAATTTGCTCCTGCTTTTTCTTGCTGCTTTATTTTCGTGTTTTTTATTATCACCCTTGATAAAAACTAAAAATCATAATATTTGTCACTATAGCAATCGTTATATATTATATAAATTTATACTTACAATAATGTTCACAAATGTTTGAAACGACAAAAATACGTTCGTATAACACCACTGGAAAGAAGAAACACAGATAAACTACTTCCGGTATCGGGAAGCCTAACTCTGTGTGTAATTTCGAGGAACCCCACAATTCACATAAAAGAGCGTTAAACCGAAACAGCGTTAAGCGGGGTCTTACTGTACGATTCTTTGCATTGTGCTACTCTGTTTAAAACTATCCCAACGGGTTACGAATACAATAAATGACGTTGCACAGAATTTATTTACTTCACAGAAGAATTTGCATATCTGTGCTATATCTTTTTACCTCAAAAAAAAAAAAAAAAAAAACACTGCGTAGGCGAGCCTATGTGAAAAACGGTGGCAGTGGGAGGCGAATCGCGTAACTTTTATAATCGGCAGTTAAGGGGTTAAGATTGTATTCACTAAGATTCTTTACAGTTGTCTTCATTGAAGGCTGTTGGTGTAAGAGAACCCCCATTCCTCTTCTGTATACAATGGAAAATTAAAATTACAATTTGTCTTTTAAGATCTCTTATACATTGCAGAAATTTGTGTAAATTATTTATGATCAAAAAAGAAAATTTAGCCTTGGTTAAGGTCTTTGTTCTCCTTCTATTGTCTCATGTCACATACTGATCATCCCTTGTCAAGGTACATATTAAAAATATAAAAAAATTTAATTGAAAAATATTAATACACATACTATAATTCAAATTTTTGGATCATTTGAAATGTTTTCAATTCAACTTTGATTGATCAGTTCTTCAGCTTTTTTCAATTCTGCAGCTTTAAATCATACAAGTTTGACGCTGGGGTCACGGGTTATCAACTGCTGCTTTCGAATCTTGTCGCGGACCCTTCACCTCGTTTTGGCTGAGGCGAAAAAAAAAATCACGCTTATTAACTAAATATTTGAGGAAATTGAAAGCAGTAGTAATTGAGAAGCCATTAAATCGGATTCGCAAGGAAAACAAATTATTCACACTAAATCACTTTTATTGACTTAACGGTCAACCTGATTACGCGATATGTAGACAAGACAATAAACTGGCAATAATTAATGCGAGTTATCTTTTATGAGATGCAAGCTAAGAACCTCACCCACGATAAATATTCTAATAACCAAACGAATGTAATTCTAGACAATAATTCGGGATCAAGCGATTACAATTCAGAAAGAACTAGAGCGGTAATATTGTACGAATTTCTTAAATTCTTAAGTAGTGACGTTCATTTCCTGATTGTTTGGATAGAAAAATACTGGTTAGAGAGGATAGACCTAGGAGATAGTTCGTTGTTGATCGTCACGGGTTGATCGATAATTATTAATTACGAAGCAACACGTTGGCTATTGGAGATGGACTCGTCCTTTTAAACCAAGGACATTTAACTAGATCTGGGTTGATACTTCCCTATCTATACTTCTACGCCACAGAAATGTGTGGTCTTTTAGCCTCGTCAGATTTAACGTGCACCAGCACCTCTACACATCATGCCTTTAGCAACACCACGCTTCTACAACGTTGACCATGAGTTCGCGACCCTGATAAATCGTCGACTGTGGCCTTTTCTATGTTAACACATTACACTGTAAATGGAATTTAGAGTCCTACCACAGAGTGGACCATATATTTAAATGGAAATTCTTTGTAACACGTCAAAATTTTGATAGTTATATGAATATGAATTCTAATTTGAGACAACAGCTCTGAGTTGCAGCTCGTCAAGTTTTTCATTATCTTAAAGATTTCATGAGATCCATGGGACATTGTTAGTTTAAATGAAACTATATTTAACGAACATTACGTTAAGAGCTCTCCCTCCCTCCACCTACTGATAGACGCGTTCATCCCACAAGAAGAAAGAACAGCAAAAACATTATCATGAGTATTATCCACGTAAGCTATAATCCTGCGATTTGGCATTTTTTCTTGATAATTTAGAAAAGTTGCAAGCTGAAATTTAATAAAGAAAGTTCATTAAACGTTCATTTATGTCACCCACAGAAGCTACGCTAGGGCTATTGGCGACCGACCTCGCCATTTTGAATCTATGTAAAGTGACGTATTTAGTGTAAAATCTAAACTTCTATACCAGCGTTTCTCAAACTGTGGGGCGCGACTTCCTAGAGGAGCGTGAAACCCCTACGTGGGGGGGGGGGGGGGGGGCCGGAAAAAAAAAAAAGAATTTTTTAAAAAATTTTTATTTAACTGAAAGGAAGCAAAAAAAATTGCATTTGGGGCTTTAAAAATTACAAAAAAATTTATCCGATTATACTAAAAAAAATAACTTAAAATATTTATTACTTAAAGGTAACATATACAAAATTTAATGCAATAATTGAATACTTTTGCGATTTATAAGGGCACATTGTAGCTTTACGTAAAAGTATATTTTTTTGCATTTAATACATTATCATTATATGGAGGGAGCCGCGATGAAAATTATGATTGAAAACTGGGTCGCTAATATTGAAAGTTGGAGAATCACTGTTCTATAACATTCCAATGTGTAGAGAAGGCCGATGCACGTTAAATATGTCGAGGCTCTAACGTTCTCCAGTCGGTATGGTGCAAAATGACGATAGCCCTCGTGTAACTTTGTAGTGCGTCGTTCATAATGTTTAGTCTCAACAGTTTCAAAATGTATCAACTCCTCTACATGGCGTTAATAAGGGGATACAATATCGTTTAATAATTCTAAGCAGCATATAGTTTGTGCAAATAAAACTACATACTCAATACTTATTGAAAAGGAGATAGCACAATAGTTAAAAGCCACGTGACCGTAGAGCCATAGTTCTCGTGAGGGTCGACGTAGAGCTCAAATAAGGTGTTCGTCCTTTTAACGTGGTTCTGTGTGACAAGCGTCATCGCCTGCTGTCCATCTGCGATGTTAAATAAAGTAAAAATGAAGTCGAATTCGAATGAAAGAATGAAAAACGATTAGGCTAAAACCAGAAAACTGTTTCAAAAGAAATAGAATTCTTTCGAGACAGCAAAGATATATACTGTATTTTATCAATTTATACTTGTAATATAAATTGGTCGGTCCTTCTCTTGTTCCAGTTATATAAAGCAGCCCAGACTCAAGCAATAAATCACTGAATCAAAGAAGGGTGGACAAACCATTTTATAGCGTGATCAAACCTTCGTCTGGTTAAACAGATAACACAAAAGGAAGGAAAAAAAATTCCCCCAAAGTCGCATTCTTAATAAAAGCTTTTCGCGCGTGAGCAATATCTGACCAAACTATCTTGGTCCTAGTGAAAGACGATCCCTCCCGAAGTCACGAACGCCGGAGGGATATTAATAGAATACCTCCAAACCATTAAAAGTTCTATTTTTCTATTCCTCGCAGCCTAAGCACTTCCTTTCTTTCATCCCTCTGGGAGGGAAAGGGGGTGATCGAAACGGGGTCGTCCAGATCTGGAACGGGATGAGCAGCGGTATCAAGCGAGAAAAACCTTGACCGAATGGATGGAAACTTTCAGTAGCGCCACTTTGCTATTCCAAGTGTCAGACGATTTTGAAGGGAGGACGGAGAGTGACTGTTCTTTTTTTTCCCATGAAAGGAGGGGGTTGCTCTCCACAATTTTGGGAGGGGGCTACCCACTTCCCCAGTTGATGGGTTAGGGTTTGGGATGGATCCGTCCACACTTCCGTTCAGAGAGGGGTGGGAGAGTGCTCAGAGGAAAGGCGGATCGATTAGGTGACGTCACGTGAGTTCGTGGGCGAGAAGAGCATCGATTGGTCGAGAGGGACCTCCTCTACGCATTCCATGTGAAAGGAGGCCTCCAAGAAATGGGGGATTTCGACCCAAGGTGGTTCTGTCTGGGTCACAGATACGACTCAGTCGAGAAAGGAGTGCTAATTGAAAAACATGAAAAAACCCTTTCAGTTTCTCTTTATGTTTTTTTTCCTGCAGCCGCGAAATGGAAACAAGTGGTACACATGTTCCTTTTTCTCCCCTTTCCCCCAACAATGCGAATGCTGTAATTCTTAATATGCAAACCCCTGCATTTAGAAATCCCCATAAGACAGGTAATTTTTAACGTGAATGCATTTAACTGACAATTATTAATAAAAAATGTCACGGAAAACACCTTACGTAGTGAGATAAATTGCTCCACTATGTCAGGTGTTATTTTGTAACAAATCTAAATGTGTCATCAAGTAAGACGTAAAGTTATCGCGCTTCACATAAGATTTTACCTGTAATGAAAAAAATCCCCTTCATTGTAAATTACCTGAAGTGAAGAAAAGGGCTTTACTGAGAAAATTTTCTTGAGAAGATGCATTGCTTCATTTGAAAACTTCGACATTAATCTATAAGTTCATAAAAAATAGTAGAAATTGAAATTAAAATTAATGATGTTAAAGGAAATCAGAGTGTAAAAGAAAAAAAATTTTACGCTCAAGATTTTGATGCAAAATGAACTATGGACGAATGAAAGTTAGACAAAAGTTTTTTAAAAAAAACACATATTGAGAGAGAGAGAGAGAATTGGCTAAAGCTTAAAAGACCTTGATTTGTTATTACGTTCAAAAATATTACATAATATGAAGACGACTTTGGTCTTTTAGATAAAAATGAAAGGAATTCATATTACATATGTTTTGAACAGTAGATACATCTGCGAGATATAGATGGAATGTTTATTATTTTTGGTTGTGTTTATAGCTGTGAAAAAGATAAACAAAAGCGTGTCTTACAAAAGAGAATGGGAGAAATATGTCCTACCTTTGTCCTCAATGTACAGGATTATTCGTAATTCCCTCCAAGATTTCGAAGCTCTATAGTAAAAACACTAGGATGGAAACAACAAAAAAGGACATTTGAAAGAATAGAGAAATAATTCTTATTTACATATTTTAGAGGTGTTTTGTGTGTGAGCTCTTGGTTACACGGTATACATCAATACGATAATCCAGTTCCTGCTTTACTCTACTCAACATGGTACTGTCAACGGAATTGGAAACCCGTTTTATCCGAAAACTTGGTCTTTTACGTAACACAATTCTTCTCAAATTTCAAATATTTGCGACCCCCCCCCCCTAATCCATCAATAGCAATGTATTGAATTCAAAAGTAATGTACTTAGAAGCTAAAACTATAGTGTAACTTTTAATTATAAACCGTAGGGCCAGGGTTCGAATCCCGAATAAGACATGGATGTTCGTAAATTGCGGCATGGGGTACTCTAAATAGTCGTCGAGCCGCAAGTCCTTTCGTGAGGTTGGTGAAAGGGGAAGAGAGGTGGGAGACCCCTTACCTTCCCCCAGGGTGTTCTCCCTCAAATTTCGGGTGGGACCGAGTTAAATCGTACTGTCACCTGTTTGGTGCTCAAGGCTAAGGCCAACGACCGGTTTACATCTACCCGCTTGCCATGATGAATTTCATGGGCCTGGATCTGACGCAGTCGAGATGAGGTGGCATAAGAAATAATAACAAAAAATTACTAAGGTGTTACATTTTTTATATAACTTTATATATGACAAGCCCATGGAAGTCACTAGAAATTATTAAACTTGTTCTTACCTTAGTATTGTTAAGTTAATTGTCACATCTGTTGTGCATACTGATACATTTATAAACCTATTATATCAGTGTAAATGAGGATTATCTTTATATTATATCAGAATGTATTTTGTTTTGTTTTATTTCAGTAAATTAATATTTTTAAATAATGTTTTATTTTCGACTTTTCGGTATGCTCGTGCCCCCCTCGTAGGGTTATCACGCCCCTAGGGGGGCACGACCCACAGTTTGAGAAACGCTGACATAACATCAAGTTTTCATACCCTCTTTGCCGCGTGATGTAACAGAACTGCATGAAAGAATAACACGTGCTGTCAATAACGTTGATGCTACCAAGCTGAGGAGAGTGGGGCAGGAACTGGACTATCGCATGGATGAATGCCGTGGGGGTCACATAGAAAACACTTGTAAAATATGTAAATAAGAATTGTTTTCTTTTCTTTCAAATGTCCTTTTTTGCTGTATCCGTCCAATTTTATTTTCACTGCAATGCTTCGAAATTTTGGAAGGAATTAGGAATAACCCCGTTTTTTATTTCTCGTAATACGACCGTTTGAACTCGGGGGTGTTTTTTTCCTTGTAAATTTGAATTTTGTGATGAAAATATTTTAACTATATTTGTATCCATCGGAAAATTGAATTATTTTAAATTTACATCTCAAGCGTCAAATTGAAAAGGCCTTTATTCTGATGTATTCGTCTCGCACAAGACCTGAAAAGGGGACGCGTCGTTAGCAAATTTTAGCCCACTATAATCACGAAATAAAATATTGCTAAACATACAATACGTTGTCCTTCTCTTCAAATTTTAACCATCTAAAAATGTAGATTTTAGAACCTTGATGAATTTCGTTATTTCAAATGAAAAATCCATAATTTTTTATGAAGCTGATGTAAAAAATAAAATAAGGATTTTTAAAAAAAATTAGTTTTGATCACCACATCAGAAAACTCTGTTCCTCACTCCTTTAAGACACTCAGAAAAAGCTGACCGTTATTTTTGTGTTTTTATAAATTATTTTTGTTATATACATTTATTTTCATTTATTGAGCAAAACATGTGTCCTTATACAAACACGTATTTTGTACTTTAACAACTTAGTTTGTCCAGGAAACTGCGAGTTAACTTATTTTCCTCAATATCTAAAATACTTTAAAATCATTGCAAAATCTATAGGAACTGAGACAAAATGAAAATGAACCAGAGGATGAATATTCGATGCAGGTTTATTAAGTAAGTATATTTGTAATGAACTAATATAAAAGGTTTAAAAGAATATGGCTTAATGACTGAATTATTAAAAATATATCTAGCTGAATCCATAAGTTAGTTGAAATAGATAACTTATAATAAAATATTGATACAAAACAATTTAGAGGTGATTTGTGTGAATACTATCTTTGGAAATGTAAACATGAATGCTTATATAGTATGTGGCTTCCTAAAAATAGTTATGTCGGAAACTCGCTATGTAGAGGAGTTCATACACAGGGCTAAAAGTACTCGCGTTGATGTGGTAGAGAATTTGGAGCGTGGTGTTCAGCTCATGCTCAGCTCAAGACTACGAGCTCCCTTAACACACAAACCTTATTATAGCTACAACAGAGCAACCAAAAGTACTGCGTTGGTAAAAATCAAATCAGATACGGTGAGACAATCATTGTTAAAAAAAATTTGAACGAACAGAGTTTTGTTTGCTTTTAACTGACAATGGGCTTAGTTAGGTATACTTAAGGTATTTTTGGTACTCTGGTACTTGTAGTTATTACTCGAACAATAAATTCTTCAAAAAATGTATTCTAGATTAGAATTCTCGTTTATTATTCAGAACTATGCTTAATTTCATTCAGTTAAATAAAACATGCATACTTCTATTCAAATATTGTGAATTTGTTTAATTATTAAACCTCAACAAGGATATATTGACTGCCAATCTTGTTATTTAGAGGTAGTCTTACAAGAGTAAACAAAACTTACTGCCTGAATACGCACATTAAATAGATGTTTTCAGATCTAATTGTTGTTGTCGTGTGTTTTTATCCTGGAATACATATGAAATACGGGTGGTAGAACAGAAACACACAATACAAACAGAAGAATATAGACATTTATTTCAAATGATGATCCCAGCATATAAAAGAAGGGGTGCGCTGCTTTTCATTCGAGACGGGAATCCATTACAGGTGAAAGTCCGACTTTTTTTCCCGAAGATACAACCATGCCTTACTCGAGACTCGAACCCTCAAGCTGAGGGTCCTATCCACCCTATTGGCTGGACTGCTGAAGTCTAATTAGGTTTAATAATTAACCACTCCTGTTATTCAATGCAGAGTTGTTTAATGGAGCACGATTTCTATTGATTGATACATTGTTTCTTAACGCCTCACGTTGAAACTACATGAAGACTATTGGTGGAATGCCAAAGGAACAGAACTCACCCTAAGAGTTTACAGCTACGAAATGTCCTCTGGGACATAGTCAACCTCACACTCAAACTTTACTGAATAAAAATATTTTATCACAGAAAGTACAGAAAGGCAAGTGTGCATAACTTACAGGAACGTTTAAGCGTGCAGTTCTAATTTACAAACAAGTACCAAAATCTTCTTACTAAGACAATATTTAAAACGAATATGTTAAAAAAAATGCACAGTCAAAAACAGGCACAAAAAAAACAGGCACAAAAAAAAGACAAAAAAGAAATCAGAGAAAGTTTCGTCCTAAAATTAAAGTTATAACGCTTAATGAAAAACGCGAGTACCCCACCAATGGAGGAAAGCAGAAGTTATTTCGTTGCTGAAGAAAGGGAAACCTGCAAACAGTCTTGATATAGCCAAAGGCCCATTTCATTCACAAGCGTTTGTTTTAAAGTTGCTGAGAAAAGGGTTGAATGCAGACTTCGGGAGTTTTTGGAGTCAAAAGGCACCATTAGTGACTGTCAAGCAGGTTTCCGAAGGCATAGATCCACTATGGACAAAGTTGTAAAACTCACCCAAATAATAAAAGACAGCTTTCACCCAAAGCAGTCCACCCTTGCAGTGTTGGTGGATTTCAAAGCTGCATATGACAAGGTATGGCGTCGCAGGATGCTTCACAAGCTGAAGAAACAAGCCGGAAAGTTATTCCACTGGTTACAGAGCTTCCTCTCCCCTGCTCAACATCTGATGCAGGTTTCTAAATGCTCCCTGGAAACAGGGCTTGCCTCAGGGAACAGTTTTTACTTGTCTTCTCTTCAACACCATGATAGACGACCTAGAGGCAGCCATTCAAAAGGTCTCCGGAGTTTTTTACCTCTTCTTTGCTGACGACGTGGTCATTTGGACAATGGGCAGTAAACTTCGCTCCTTTTAAGGCTACAGTGGACAGTAAAAAATTTTTTTTTAATTTTTTACAAACATGCCCCAAATTTTTACTGTGTGTATGTAACTTAGAACTAAAACCATATAAAAAATTTGGTGAGAAAAAAATGAGTAGTTTTTAAAAAATTTAAAATTTAAAAAAAAAATTTAACGAAAATTTAAAAATTTCAAAACGTTCCATGCGTTTTGATTTTTTTTAAAATTTCATATTTTCAACTTATTTTACATCTTTAAGCAATTCTTTACAAATGTATGCATGCAATGTAATGTTTTATATGATAATTTACAAAATATGGGTAAACGCAAATTTTTATATAAAATTTCAAGAATTTTAATGATTTCCTACATAAAAAACTTTAATTTCTTCTTTCACCCTATCACGTTTACTACAATGCATCCAAGATTTTATGACTATACATTAGATGAACACTTTTGGAAAGTTTTGTTATAATTCGACAAAAATTGCAACGCATGGAACATTTTGAAATTTGGTTTCGAGGCAAATTTTTGATTCTGAGAAAAACAGCTTTTTTTATTTTAAGGGAAATTAACTTAGTTTTTTTTAAAAAAAAAATAGGGATATAAATATAAATTTGAAATTGAAAAACACAATAATATCATACAAATATAAGATAGATGCAGAATGTATATATAAGGTTCTGCAATATTTATTGTAACAGTCGCATTGACACGTGGTATATACAGTGATAAAAATTGAAGTAAGCTGGAACTTTCTTATAATATCTGAAGTAAATTAGCAGAATGTATTTCATTATTGTTTCATCTCAACCACATAGTATATTATACATTTCATTAATCACAATGAGTAAAAATAAAGTATTTCAATACGATTAAATTACAAAAATTCAACATTTTCGAGGAAAATTGATTTTTAGAAAAACAGCTATTTTTATTCTAAAGGAAAATAACTTAGTTTTTTTAAAAAACAATTAAAGACATAAATATATATTTGAAATTGAAAAACACTAATATACAAATATAAGAGAGAGAGATGCAGAATATATATATAAGATTCTGCAATATTTATTGTAACAGTCACATTGACACGTAATATATAGATATAAAAATTGAAGAAAGCAAGAACATTCTAATATAAATTAGCAGAATGAATTTCATTATTATTTCATTAACCAGATAATATATTATATATTTCATTAATCACAATGAGTAAAAATAAAGTATTTCAAAATACAATTAAATTACAAAAATTCAAATGCACATAACAAGAAAACTGCTTGCTAAGTCTGATAAAAAAAAAATTTAAAAAGCACCAGCACTATAGGCTGCATCTGTATTGGTGGCATTTCTTTTCCTTTCCTTTTGTTTTGAGGAATTATTTTGAGAAATGCGTCGTTTATCTTGTCTTTCAGCAATAGTCAAAGAAAAACTGTCATTTAGGCATGAGTCCTCTTTCGATTCAAGAGATTTCACATAGCCCAAATTGTGCTTTTCGATGGCATCTGTTAGTGCTATTTCCAGCCTCCTTTTGGAGATGAATACCTCTTTTGGACATTTTCGCCAAATGCAGCTACGCAGACTTTCATTGGAATTTTGCGTCTTGCCTGCTACGCATCTTTCAAGAATGGTGTCTGAAGCTAAACGTTGATAAACGGGCATAATTTTCTCCACTACTTGTGCCGACAAGTAAGTTTTCATGGAACTGTGTGACCCTGGGGTTTCACCTTTGGCTATAGCTCTTTTATAGAAACACCACGATGATTCCCCTTAAGGACACTTGCCATGCATAGGCCTTTTGTCAGTTGACGAGCAATGCATCAGGCTGGCATGTATGGCAGTTTTCATTTTATTGGTATTGGGAACATTATCTTTTATTGCCTTTCTGTAGTAATTTTGCAACTTAGTGATGTTTTTATCTGTAAGGCTTCCCTGCTTACGCCCACCAAGAGTCACTTTTTTCACCTTCCATTCTTTCACTTTGTTGCGTAACGATGTGCCTAGCCTCTTCGCAATATGATTCAGGCACTCTTCCTTTTCGATTTTTATATCAGAACCATATATTTTATTGTACGACAAAAATTGAAAAGTTTTTGAGTCACCATCACTCAGCATGGAAACAAATCTCATTTGGCAATCACTAAATTGACCGTCTCCACATAATCAGTGCACACAGCATGCATCTCCATGGCTCCAGAAATTCCATCAAAATTTTTGTCACACTCATCCGCATGTCCTTTTTGCCATATGTGAAACTCTGCACTATTGACTTCCATATCTCGACCAGTAACTGCACAATTCTGACAGTATTTCAACAACACTTCAAAGTCAAGGACAAGTCCACTAAGGACATCGATGATTATTCCCAATCCTAGGTTAGATGTATGTCCTTGCTTTTGCCAAGTACCATCATATGACACACTCACATCAATTATTTCCTGACTTTTTAGTGAAGCATCAACTTTTACGTGAGCTTCTCTAGCTGCTTGACGTGACATTTCGAGCATTTTTTTCTTCACCTCTTTGTTTTTCACGGATAAGTTGTGCATGCATTTGGCAAATGTTTTTCGGTCCATTGTTGGCATGTTGAGCACAGATGAAAAAGTTTCCAAAGCAGCATGCCCCCTGCCTATGGATAGGAAGGCACTCACTAGCTTGCTGTTTATATCATGTGAATTTTTGGCCTCTTCTTGGAAACTTGAAAAAACACTTCCATAGCTTTCATGACATGATTCGCATAAAAGTTCCATCTTTGTAGAATACCCCATGGAATGGTGTTGTTTTATAACAAGGGTACAGTTTGTACAATATTTACAAGGAACTTTCTGCAATAGTTCAGAAAACACAGCCTTGTGGGTGAAAATATAGCTTGCCTCAGGTTGGGAAGATGTACTCGGTTCAGATAATGGATCTCTCTGCAATGTTATACTATTACTGTTTTTTTCATCAACAGTTTCAGGACACTTCTGCCATCGCTTCTTGCTATTTTCAGCCAACATCTTTCTCCTTTTGATAGGACGACCTTTAGGTTTTCTATATCTCGATGATATAAGATTCATACTAATAGTTTTAAACAACAAAGGCAATTTAAAATGAACTTTCGTTCTGAAAAGAACTTTTTGTTTTGGTAAAATCAATATAAAGTTTGAATAAAATTGAACGAAAAGTGCAAACGCAAGTTCGAACGAATTGTAAACAAATAATGCCAATTTAGGTCTCAGATACAGTTAAAACAAATTGTTGCCATCCAGACCTTCATAAATTATCACTTAAAAATAAAAATTAGAGAGGCTATGTCTACAGTATATAAAATTCGCACTATCAAAGTACATGACAGCTTTGTTAGCATGACATCAGAATGTAAACAAAGGGGCGTGGTCATGGATGACTAAATCAAAACTACCCCATAACTCAGTAAAAAATGCATGAAACCACAAAATTTTTTTTGCGTTTGATAGAGAGACTAATATAATATTAAAAATAAGTCAAAATTTTTTTTTTCGATATTTTAGTCAATTTTCCACATTTTAACTGTCCACTGTAGCCTTAAGAGACCTTGAATAACTCCCTAATTAATCTTGCAACAGGAGATCAAATGAATTGGGTAACACGTAGTTGTGTGTGTCAGCGTCATCAAAAGAGCTGCAAACACAGTTGTTGATCTGGAGAACTTTCTTTAATTTAAAACCCTGTAAATAAAAAATAAATAGACCATGGTTAGTTATATAGAAGTTGCGTACTGCAACTTGAATGGGAACTAATATCTAAATTTTGTTTGGGTAAGTAGGATTTGACTAATATGAACGTAAGGGTAAACTAGCTTTAGAATTTCTCACTAACTTACCAACTTAACCAATTCTTAAATTATTTATTTTTGAAGATTTTTATGATAGGAATGAGAGAAAAACAAAACCTACTTTTACACCAGTAATATAGTGGCAGCTTTATTATAATAATCTGAGTTGTGTGTGTGTGTGTTATAAAAAAAATAGTATTATGAGCCTTAACATAAAAATACTATAAAACTCACGATAAATAGGGAGTTTGAGTTTTTTGAGTGAACATTAACATCGAACTATTCAGCTCTTATAGTGACCAACCTCGTCCTTTTGAACCATGGTCAAGTGACGAGGACGACTCTTGAGCTTGCACCCCCTCTCTAGCTTCCCAACCACTTCAATGGGAGGACTTATGAGCTTCGGCAGATACAACGGGCATCGCCCCCTACACGGAGGATCTTCAATGATACTAGGCTCGAACTCATGAAACGCCGGTCACGAGTCCATTACCTTGACCACTAGGCTGCCACGGCGACAAAAGATAAATAGGAAATTTATTTTTTATTAATTATTAGTTTTATTGTTAGAACTTTAAGAAAAAAATTGATAATGATGTGAAGAGGATGTCATCTGAGATGGCATACCACTCTCCAGATTTCCACACCACGCCAATGTGAGGATTTTGAGCCTAGATAGATTTTACGTGCATTAGCCCCTTTAAATGATGGTTATTCAGTAGCACTAGAACTGAAACCCCAAAGGATAGTTTCCTTAAAAGTTAATACCTAAAACTACAAAACTAATTTTTTATGTTTCAAATATTCAACGAAAATATATACGAATAAGATTTTCAGAGCTACATGATTTTTATTTCATACGTTAATAGCTTAAGCTATTGCTGAAAATTCTCTTCTGTCGTACTGTCTATTTATGTTTTTCTAGAAGTCGAAGTGAATGTGCTGTTTCAACTTCAGACTACACATTTTAACAAAGTAAGATGACCCCCCCCCCTCAAATATGCAGAGAAGAAAATCAAACAATCAAAGGACTAAAGAGACAAAGGACCTTTCCTGTCCACCCTTCTTACATCCGTTTTGGGTAAATGTATTTTTCTTTCGGCGTTCTAATGACCCATTTGTCTTCCATATGTCAAACTTCCACAAAGGTTGATGAACATTCTGAAAAAAATTAAATATAAAAAGCATCAACTGCTTTTATCTCTAGACAGGAAGTCTGATAATGACGTGATCTGGTTTAAATAAACTGAAAAGGAAAGGTTTACGCACGTGGTTTCTCTCATGCATTCGTGATTCCAGCAGAAATAAACTTCTTTCATCCAAATGCTTTTAATTCTTGAAATGGGACTCTTTTTTTTCTTCCTTTCCAAACTTGTAATATTATAACATTAATATTAAAAATAAGTTTGCTAAGAATATTTCCCGTGTGCATTCCTGCATTATTTTTCCTGTATTTTATTTAAGTATTTTTAAATTGACAGCAACAAGAGATTTTTTAAACTCTATATACTTCAGAAAACCTAATTGCAACATCATTCATTTTGCAGTTGGCCTCAATGGATTCACTAAAATTATGTTTTACGAATTAAACCCGACTGTCATCATTATTTTATCATCAAAATCTGTACCAATTTTATTTGTAAATAGTGATTTATTAGTAAGTAGCGATTTATGATGAGTGATTTATGGTTATTTTATGATTATTTTCAGAGTGTTGGAGAAGAAAAATTTTTTTTTATCAGAAAAAAATTAGTAATCAATAAATTCTCAAAGCACTACTATAATGCCCTAACTATTAATCAAATAATAATTTTATTACGTTGTTGTAGTACTCTGAGAACTTCGCAACACATGACCGGAAGTGGCGTAACGGAGAATATTAGGGCACCCCATCAAAATCAGATTTGGACCCCAAGCCCTAATACACACCTGGCGTCAGCCAGGTTTTGGGCCCTTAGAATCCTTTACTTCGCCCCCCCCCCTCCGCAGTGCAGGGGTGAATGTTACGAATCTGATTACCGGACCGAAAACCCAACATAAAGAACCATTCAAAATAAGTCCTTCTGTTTTGTGAATTTCACTGTTCTGTAAATGTGGTTTTTTTTTACACCGTGAGTGTTTGTATTGGTAAGCCCAATTGCTGATGAGTGAGTGAATATTAACGTCGTACTGTTCAGCTACACGAGGGCTTTTCGCGACGGGCCTCGTCATTTTGAACGTTGGTCAAGCGACGAGGACGACACTTGAGCTGGCACCCTCCCCCTCCTCTCCTAACTACCACACCACACCAACGAGAGGACATTTGAGCTCTCGACATATTTAAAGTGCATCGCACCCCTACACGGTGGGTATTTAGTGGTACTGGGTTCGAAATCATGACATGCCTGCCATGATTTGATACCTTGACCACTGGCTACCGCAGCCCCACCCAATTTCTGATATTATGTATTTTTATTTAAGTTCGCAAGTTTGCAGTAAATGTCGATTGATTGTTTACTAACTTCGAAGCAACACGAGGCTGGTGATGAAGTTCATAACTTTGAATCTCGTTCAAGTGACGAGGACGACACCTGAGCTTACACCCCATTCTCCAAATGTCCATTTCAAGAAGACGGGGCAAATTGTAGCAGTAAATGAAAGAAAGTACGAGATGTCTGTTATAAAATAAATAAAAATAGAAATTTTTATCAAATATATTTATTTGTCTCTTTACTTATATAAAAGAAAAGGAAAGTCGTTATATAGATTCGTGGGTAAAGCAAAAACATATATCAATATGAAAATACACAACATTCTTTTACATAAAAAATAACTTTAGAAAAATTGGAAATGAAACAATACGAATAAAGCGGCCTTATATTTAAGTTCGCCGTTTTAGAATCAACAAAAGAGCACGAGAGAAAAAAACTTCAAAAGCAATATTTGAAAAATGTATGATGTTGATTGATTGATTTTTTATAAGGAATGGACAGCAACACAAAAGCTTTGATCCCGACTGAAGAATTTAACATCATTTAAATTTATGTAAATTAAAATTATTCATCAGTTGTGTATAAGATTTAAGTATTGATTAATCTTTTATTACTTTATCCAATATGTTATTGAAAATATCTGAAAGTTAAACAAGATATTATCTAAATCCTTTGCACAATTTGATTTTTTTTAAAATTAAGTCTCTGCGCAAAAGTCTGGGAGGAATCCTTTTGACGCAGATTCGAGTGGTCAGAATTTTTTCTCTCGTCTATCACTTATTCACGTAGAAACAACATTATTTTCAGAGTTGCAACCATTTGAAATAATGATCAGCGTATTTTCTTAAAATTTCTCCCTTCTGTTTTCGTAAAACATGGATAAACTGACTTCCGAGTTATGTGTTTCAAAAATTCTAGTTGCGCCTCTGTACAGAGATCGGAGCTATATACAGGTAGAATATTAATACAATAGAAGCATTTTTTACAAAAGGAGAACATTTAGAAAAAAAGGTTATTCTAAGTTAATTTTTTGTCAAAATATTGTACTTAAATAATTTTTTATTGTAATACTATTCTTAACCCAATTTTATATACATTGTCTAATCTAAGTGACGCTAAATATCATAAATATTATCCATTTACACGCTTTTGCAAAATCACGGCTCCGAACGTAGTCGGATGCCTTAACTTGAGAATTGAGATAATTTGATCATTTCTAACGTTCAGACTGTATTGGGGACGGTACACGTTAAATCTATAGATGCTCAGTGTCCTCCCGTTGGTATAGTGTTGTAGTTAGAAGAGGAGGGTGTCAGCTCAGATGTTGTCCTCGTCACTTGACCATAGCTCAAAATTTCCGCGAGACCGTCACCAATAGCCTTCGTGTTGTTTTTTATTATATTTATCTTCTTCCAAATTTTTGAGATTCATGATCACATGACTATGTTTACATAATGGAGAAAATATTTGATTGAAATGTTGAGCTATGAGATATTTATTTACCAATTTTCTTTTTTTATCAGAAAGAATTTCTTGTCCAATAATTGTCCGTTGTGGAAAACATAACACAATACGGGAATCTTTGGTCTAAATAATATTAAAAGGTTTCAGTTGATTGTTAGAACATATTTATGGTATAACAAAAGTGATAGAAAACACTACATATATTATTGTTGATTAGATTGATAACATTTTCTGTTCTTAAGCCATAATGATTATATGCCCTAACTTTTAGGCTATTAGTTTTTTCATTGTTTTATTATTTAATTGATTTCTTGGGGAGATATATTCTCCCTTCATAAAAACGAACTCCATTATATTTAACAGGTAATTGCCATGGGAGAGAATAAACGGCCAATATAATACTTAGAAAAGTATAAATGGTTTTGTTTGATAACTCAGCTGTGTTGCACACTTATCAGGGCTTAAGCTAAGCTGCCAATATTTGCATGATTAAGATATTCTTTTCCGAGTATTTTGCAATTTTTACAAATAAAATCAAGATCATAACATGAACAGTAAATAAAAATATCATCGCGACATCAATTGATCATTTAAAAAGTACGGAACAAAATTTTAGAAGACAATTCCATTGAATTCGAAAAGATTGAATGGGAGAAGGCACCAATATTGTTATTTTCCTTATTATACCGATTCGTAGACATTTATATAGAAGACCATCCACATAATGAATCATATACATTTTGAATATATAAGCTTATTCCCGTAAAAAAAATTCTTTAGTAATTTTGCAAAAACTCTTGCTTTATATATAAAGGTAAGTGCATTTTTAAGGGGAGTGGGAAACCTCTCTTTATATATATACCGACAATGTTAAATTGGCTGTTTTCGATGCACCTTTTCTCAAAATCTGTTACATGTACATACTTGAAATTTTTCATACAATTAAAGTATACCTTTCTCATTATACTGAAATGAGCTTTTAGCTAATTTTTCATAATTTATTAAATATTTTATCAAACTTTGCGAAATTTAACCCATTTTTCATAATAAAAGGCTCAATTTACAGTAAAAGATACATGTTTTGGTTTATATCAAACGTTCAACTTTTAAGCAAAAACGAAGTACTTTGTTTACATTTTTCGCGCCATTCAAATGGGCATAACCCAGTTTCAACAATTAAAGCTCCTTAGTAGGTGGCTTACGATGAGAGTTTTTAGATGGAAAATAATCCTACAAAAATATTAGCCTGTTATTATTGATTTAAAAAAGTTTTTTTGGGTTAAATGTTTGACTTATTATTATCTGTGTCATTAATAATTTCAAACTTTTTAAGAGTATTAAAAAAGCACCCTTGTATTAGAAACATTCTCTACTGGTACAATCGATTAGCATTTTTTATGTAAAATCTGAGTTTGCTTGCATATAGCTTGTACTTCGTCCATGATTGACAAATTATTTTACGCGCGTAAAGATTCTCTTCTAAAAATACTTTTAAGTTTGTAAAAAGTATGGCAAGTTCTTTTTCATAGTAAGAAAGTCCTATTATGTACGTTAACTTCTCGAATATCATTACTAATAATTTTAGAAATTGTTTCTGAGAGATTTTTTGTGTTTTCATTTGACCCGCGCTTGATGTAAATTGTACTTTGTTTCATCCCAAATCGCCTGACTATTTTTGTAAAGGTTAATTATTTTTGAAAAGTGAAAGCTCTGTAATGGTTGAACAGTGGTCACTTTCAAGGAAGCAATCTTAAATATAATTGTTGGTACTTGCATATCTCAAAGAAAAAAAAATTGGAACAAATTGTGAGATCTATTAAGGATGAATAACCCGCTGAATTTCTTTATATAGAACAATTGTGTTAAGAGCTACATTAGGATTTCGGGCCTTGATCTGGCCTTTGCCGATCAAGTGGCATTAGCAGCAACAACCACATTAGAATCCATTACCTGTTCAACAAAGTCGTCCGATTCCCAAGTCCGGGGACGAAGAGTTAAGATCACCAAAAATAAAAGTTGGAGGTGTCAAGGAATCAATAAAAATATTTGATTACCATGTTATATATTTTCGGTAGTGCGTAGGTATTTATAATGTAAAATTAAATGTTCCTTAATATCTACTTTATTTACAGGCATTTCTAAACCTCTCATTTATCCAATCTTTACGAGAATTCATTTTGCAGAAATATTTGGCGGTATACAGCCATTATCATACCTCCTTCTGATATTTTTTTGTATATTTGATTTCTATTTGTTTTTCTTCGATGTATGTAAAACAAAATGAAAGATTTACCGGGTGATCAGCCTTTAATGAATTTAGTGTTAAAAATGCCAGCTCAGAACTGATAGATGCTCCACCATATTGTAAGATTTTGACAAAATCGAGTCGGATGCAAAAAGAATTAAAACAGCTAGTGCATTGTCTAGGGTTATCAACGAACTGCTGGATCCCTTATGGCTTACAAACCACTTCTTGACATTCTCTGGCTCCAAGAATAATTATTAAAATGGGGGATATTTCTGACCATATTCCAGATTTTAAAAATTGGCAAATTTCTACTATTCCAAAATTATTTTCCTGAAGTTAGGGTTTCCAAAGTCACATAAGTAGGGATTTTATCAAAAAAAAAGAAAAGAAAAAAAGGAAGAAAACAAGATGTAGCACTCGTCCATACGATACTCGTATTAACCGAACTGTTTAATAGCTAATCTAAATACAAAATCTGTATTGCACAAACTGGATCTGAAGTGAAAAATCATACTTTTATACTTCAAGTTAAGATATGTTCATATCTCGGAATTTCTTTCTTAATTTTCGTATAGAAGTTGTAGGTTTAGTTTAAGAAAAAAAAAATATTTTTTTTGTTTCCGAAAAATATATTTATTTCTATTATTTACTTTTGACCTGTTCATAATACGATCTAATTTTCAGAGATGTAGAAGTACTAAAATAAATTTTATTACTTTTGTTCGTCATTTTTTCTATTGGTATTGTAATGTGAGCAGCTACATTAGTTAAACTGTGGATGGAGTTTATTTGCTTAAATCAAAATGCTTACCAAATGCTTTTCAGAATATAAACAAATAAAAAGTTTTGCCTCTTTCTGATCAGGTTAAAAAAACAACACCAATTAATGAATTGAGAAAATTAAATATTCGCCCCTTCCCCCTCCCACACTAACCATCAACAAATTTCACTTTCCTCTCGAATTAGCTCAATGATTTATAAACGATGTTGCTTAAAGCAATAAGGAAAGGGTAATTAATTACTTTTAAACACCATACTGAGAAAATTACAAAACTTCAGTTTCCTTTTTGGTGATAAAAACTAGTCTTCTTATATTGAAATTATTACCAGAAGATTGCGGAGAAGTTTTTAATATCCATCAGTTGGTATAAATATTAAATTTCCCCAACTTTTTTTCGTAAATTTGCCTTTACAATCTACAACCACTCCGAAAAATTGCTGAGTTTCATGTACATACTTTATGTTCATGTTAGTATACACTGAAAAAAGTAGTTCGCTCTTTCCATTTTCTTTTAATTCTCGAAATTAATTGTAACTTGTCTTATTTGTGTTTTTTGATTTAAATAAGATCAAAAAATCGGATTAATCTTATTTATTCCATTCTATCCGTCCACGAAGTTACATAGATTTTTTTGAAAAAAAAAAATCTTTTCCGTTTAAATTTGACTCTTATCGTTTCAAGGTTATCTCGTTCCCGCCCACGCGATGGATTGTTAATGGCCATCTTGACCTTTAACTTTCAACACTCCACGGAAATGTCATAACGTGTCAGGTTGTATGTTTTTATGCGTTTAAATTGACTGGTTTTAGAACCTATAAATTTCAAATCATTTAAGCACATTAAGTTCTCTTGGATAAAATATTGTGATACTAATTGTTTGATAGAATGTGTTAAATATTGCGAAATAGATTCCCCGAGAGAAATATGAAAAATTGTAAAGTTGATGCCCCTGAGTGTATTACTTCTATGAGGCAGAACAATTTCAAAGTCATATTACTTCAACAAAATATTCATAAAAAAATTTTATTAATATCAACGCCCACATCCACGAGTTAATTAAAAAATAAATCCAACTTACTAGGCCTCTATTTTAAGCAAAGTGTTTGCATCAAACCATATAGAAACACATTTTAAAATATGTTTATTTTAAAATCTGCTAAAAAAAGAATGCAAAGGAAAATAATAGCATCTTTCTAAAATGCAAAACACATTTTTATTTTTTAATTTGTTTAAAGCTCGTGTTTTTCTACAATTATATAAGTTTCAAACACATTCATATATTCCACCAAATTTAATTGCAATCAATTAAATTTCTAATATTACATTTTTTTTAAAATGTGTCATTGCGGGGAAGAAATGTACTAAGTTTTTTATAAGGGTAGTATAAATATATTTACTTCTTATTTCTTTGAATATTGAAAAAAGTTAAATATACTGAATTATAAAAAAGTTTTCGCGAATCCGACTTTTAAATAAGGTCTTTTCATGTTACAATAAATCTATAACGGCTGGCGTATTTTTGATTTTGTATACATTTTATTCTACAGATTCCATTTGTTTTCATTCGAGGATTTTTAATTTTATTGTGGCTGCAGTACCTAAGTGGTCAAAGTTATGGACTCAAGGCTGGCGAGACTGCGTTCGAGCTTTGTGTCGCTGAAAACCCGCCGTGTAGAGGGGGCCGATGCACGATAAATCTCTTGATCAAAAGTCCTTGCTTTGGTAAGGAAGTAAAGGAGAGGGAATCCAGCTCAGGTGTTGTCCTCGTCACTTGACCAATGTTCATAATTATGCAGTCCGTCGTCAATAGCCCTCGTGCAGCTTTATAGAATAGCGTTAATATGACTCTAATTTTTATTAATTTTCATTTAATTTTCTTCTCACTGCAGAAATTTTCTTTTTAGAAAATCATAATTAATGATGATTCACAAATTTTCTTTTGTAAAGTAATGATTTTAAGTAATTTAAAATTCTTATTCTTAAATAATTTATCAAGTAAAAAAGATTTTTAAGCAATTTAAAATGTGTTATTTAAGTGTTGTTTTAATGTTTCTGTTATATATTAGCATATCTATAATAATTCTGGAGTACATTTTGTCATATATAATCTTAATATATGACACTTTCTAATTTTCTGTTGATCAATAATTCATCTGATGTGTTGAGCTTTCTAAAGAGCAGCGTTTTTCATTGAAAGTGAAAAATGAGGAGACAAAGGATATGAAATTATTTTATGTAAGTAAGATGAAAAGTGGGAGCTCCGGTAACTGGGTGGTGAGGGTTTCGAGTACATGGTCCAGTGTTATCGAGTCGAAGGTTCGATTCCAGTGCCCCAGATGATCCGCCGTTTAAAGGGGTAAATGAACATTATATCAGTCGAGTTCCAAACTCCTCACTTTGGCGTGGGGTAGAAGTTTAGAGAGTGAAGTTCTAACTCAGGTGACGTCCTTGTCACTTGATCATGGTTCACAAAACAAGTAATATAAAAAAAATAAGTCAATTCCTACTTAGATCAACAAAATTTTTTTTTTATTTTAGCTACTTTTTATTAAATAGTTAAAATTAATATACATATCTAAATACATAGGATGAAATCCCAACATTAAGTGGTAATTAATTTTTGCCAATTATCATTAAAGTATCGTATATTGTCATCCAAAACAAATCTTGTATATAACATTTCAGTTCAACTGAATGCTTTAAAACGTAAGAAAAAAAAACTTTTATAAAGTTTTGACACAAGTCGCTAAAAATAAAACCAACGTGGCTGTATCTGTACTTCTTTAAATAGTTAGTTTCAGTCAATAAATTATAATTAACTTATAGTATTTTTACCTAAAACAATAATGTATAGAAAATTTCAACTCAAATGAGCGCTTTAAAATGTAAGAAAAAAAAACTTTTCAAGTTTTGACATGTCACCAAAAGGATCGCTAAGTCGCCCAAAATGATGTCAACGTAGGTTGTATTTGAAATTCTTTGAATAATTAGTTTTAATCAATTAATTTTTATTAATTATAATTAAATTATTGTATTGACAACCAAAATAATCATGTACATAAAATTTCAGATCAATTGAGCGCTTTAAAATATATTTTATCAACGAGTGAAAATTCCACCAAGATAAATATATAGAGAGTGTGAGCTAATACACTGCTGGCCACCGTAAATGCAACACCCTGAAGGAAGCATGCAAATAACATGAAATTTACAACATTCATTAGTGGAGGTGAGATATGCAAATGATTAGAATTTCAGCGCAGTCACACATCACGCGCGCCTGTGGCACCACCTCAAAGAGCTATTTAAGGCTTGGAGATTTCGACGATTTCAAGTTCGGCAATTGTGTTTTTCTTGTGGTTTTTTCAAAAAACCATCAGTTATGTCTCGTAGAAAACAGTGATCAGCTTTTGATCAAGTATCCGAGTTCGACAGAGGAAGGATAGTGGCCTACCGAGATTGTGGATTATCTTTCAGGGAAATCGGTAGTCGTGTTGTACGAAACCAAACAACTGTAAAGCGGATATGTGACCATGGGATGCAGGAGAGTACGATGGATCGACGTGGTCGATCGCATCCACCTCAGTGCACCACTTCACGTGAGGACAGGCAAATTGTGTGCATGGCAGTGAAGGATCGCTCAGTCACATCACGAGTCATAGCACAGCACATTCAGTCTGTAACGCATTATTCAGTGTCTGCGCGTACCATTCGACGCCGTTTACAGCAGATTGGTCTGTTCTCAAGACGTCCATTGCTTGGTCTACCCTTGACACAGAACCACAGAGTCTCCGCCGCCAATGGTGCGATGAAAGAAGGACGTGGGTGGCAGAATGGAATGAAGTTGTCTTTACTGACGAGTCACGCATTTGTCTGCTACACCTCGATGGTCCGATTCGAGTCTGGAGACACCGTGGAGAGAGGATGCTAAACAGCTGCGTTATGCACCGCCACACTAGTCCTGCACCGAGAATTATGGTATGGGGCAGTATTGGATATCACTCTCGCACTCCTCTAGTACGCATTGCCGGTACTTTTAACAGCCAGCGCTACATCTCCGAGGTCTTGGAGCCAGTTGTCCTTCCTTACCTTCAGGGCTTTCTCACAGCCATATTTCAACAGCATAATGCGTGACCACTAGTGGAACACATTGTCCAAAGGTTCTTCGTCAATAACTAGATTGAATTGCTTCCCTGGCCGGCTCGCTCTCCGGATCTTTCGCCGATAGAAAACATGTGGTCCATGGTTGCTCAATGATTGACCCATATTACACCCTTATTGCCACACCAGATCAACTTTGGCAACGTGTGGAAGCTGCTTGGTCTGCTGTACCCCAAGAACACATCCAAAGTCTCTTTGAATCAATGCCGAGGCATGTGGCAGCGGTGATCTCCAACAATGGTGGCTACTCTGGTTACTGATTCCTGCAGGAACCACACTTCACACAGAAGTCTATAAATTTAATCATTTGATACTTGGTCAAAACATGTTATCTACAAAATACATTTTGTTGTACTATCTCTTGTGTTTCTTGGTGTTGCATTTACGGTGGCCAGCAGTGTAGTAGGAATTGAATTACGAGATCCGATCCAATAGCCCGCGTTTAACTACATTGTATAAGATTTTAATAAAAAATAAATCAAAGAATTAAAAAGTTTATAATAGGGTCAATTTTTTTATATTATCGATTGATTTACATGTAAATTATAGAAGCTTTTCATCATTAAAAGTGAAAAAAAAATGTTTGACAGAAGTGACAAAAAAAATGAACAAAGTTTTGCATGGAGTCTAATACTGATGGATTAAGTTCCCAGACACGCGTACTACTCTTTTTTATCCTACTGCGTACAATAACGACCCATCCTAACCCGCATACAATTATTTCTGCATTATTTATTTCATTTCCTATTTTTAGAAACATCTATTCATGAGATGAATCTGCATGTTGCATATACCACTTGCAAATTTCGAACAGTGTTAAAATGCGAGAGACTCGCTCCTTCATATCATAATCTTCAGTACTTTATCTCCCAGTTTAGTGTCCCTCTTCCATCGTGTTATTATCCTAGTTTCTCTCTAGCCTGCTAATAAACACCTTCTATACGTTAGTCTTAATTCCAAAAGGACAACGCAAATCCAGTTGAGTAATTATCCTCCCGAATCGATCGTGCGCACCTTCAGCCGCTGAGCCAGACAACCCTGTTGCGATTTATAGTGGGCCACCCCCTCCACCCCCTTCTGTGTTTAGGGTTCTTCATTTCCGATTCCAATTTCCCTTTGGTAAACCCGAGAGGACACAACAGGTTTTAATGAATTTTTCTCCCCCCAGTCTGCTCTCTGGGAATGCTTCTGCGATGAGAGAAGTCAGAGTCACGTTGGAGATGACACCATAAGGTTTAATGTTGGGGGTTGCCGTCCGTTATGTGTACTGAACCTCGATTGTGTTAGCTTCGGTAGAGGACTACAAAACACTGCACAGTTCACTTACACTACAACAGATCAGCAGAGAACAGCTGTGTTTACTGTTAGATGAAAGAAAACGGTTGTTACGTAACGTAACGGCAAGGTTCCGAGGTTTTCCTTAAGTCTTTTTAACTAATTCGAGGCATTAAAGAATTCCACAATTACTTATTAACAAACAACATTATATAAGGATAAATATAAAACTGTTTTCAACTCCTACTATTAGTTCTTTCTTTCTCTCTCTCTTTATATATATATATATATATATCTTGTTCAAATTTTTAATCTTTAATAAAATACTTTCTATTCATCCATTCAAGTCCAAAAATACTTTTTTGAACTTGCAGTAGATGACACTTGATGTTAATACAGTTTTTTCAAATATTAATTCATTCATTAAATTAAAAATGAATAAATAGTAACAAACAAAAACAATAGTCCAACAGCATATATAGAAAGGAAAATTGCAAGAAAAATCGTCTCCTATTTTGTCACTTAATAGTGTGATTCTGTCATATTTATATACATATTTATATGAATTGTAATTATTTAATAAAAAGTAACTAAAATAAAAATTTTCTTTGTTGAACTAAGTAGGAATTGACTTCTGAATTTATTAATTTTTTTTTTTACATTTCTTGTTATTAATTCCTGAAACTCTCAAACGGATAAAGAGCTAGCATTTATTTACGATAAAAAGGTTAATAATCAACAGTAAAAAGAAATTGAATATCTGTTGCAGTACCTCTTCATCTTGGTTGAGGTAGCGATCCCGCTGATCGTTGAGGTTCCCGGGGAGATCCGAAGAGATAGGTAGTGCGAAATGAATATGAATTGTGAAACTATTGAATCGGATTCAAAATGAATAACGACAGGTATTTGAAATAATTGACTTTTTATTACTTTAGGGTTAGATCTGATTACGCGATGTTTGGACACGACAAAATAAATATAGTAAGAAATAATAAGTACTTAAATATAAAGATGCAACCTCTTAAACTGTACAAAGAGAAATCCTCCGTCCAATATCTTCTAATACAGCGTTTCTCAAACTATGAGGAGCCCCCCTAGAGGGACGTGATAACCCTGCAAGGGGGCTTGAGTATATCGAAAAGACGAAAACAAATGATTATTTAAAAAAATTATTAATTTACTCAAAGGAAGCAAACCCAAATACATTCTGACATAATAAAAAGTTATGATCCTCATTTACACTGATATAATATACTTATAAATGTATCAGTACTGTACAATAGATTTGATCATTAATTGAACAATACTAGGGTAAGAACATGATTACCAGTGAACCCATGGGCTTGTCATATATAAAATTATAGAAAAAATTAAATACCTTAGTAATTTGTAAGGTTTATCATTAAAGTCGTATTGTAGCTTTACGTCGAAGTATATTACAATTAAATTCTATACATTGTTATTGTATGGAGCGTGGGGAGGCGGATGATGGAAATTATATGATTGAAAATTGGGTCACAAGTATTGAAAGTTTGAGAAGCACTGTTCTAATGACGAGAGTAATTCAAGAACTCACAAGTGTGTGTGTGTGTGTGACTGTATTGCCAACAAAATAACAACTTCTATTCTCTATCTCACTGACTATTTATATGCTTCTTAGTAGTGGCGTCCATTGGTAGAATGGAGTTGTTCTAGATCAAAGTGGCAATTTGGCTGGATGGGGAAAAAAACGTGGTGAGAGAGGATAGACCTCGCGGATAGCCCATTGTTACATGTTGCAAATAAAAAATAATAAGTAGTAAATTTGCAGTTTAATTCACATACAAACAGACAATTTTTATTAATTCTTCATTAGGCATACTTCAAATTAGTTTTACATCAACTCTGATGAGACGAAATGAAAATTAATTCTTCCTAATATTATTTAAAACTCGATGTTAAGCTCTTTTTCGATTATTGTACATAAATAACATTAAAAATAGATTTAATTTTTTTCAGGTTGGCATATTTACTTAATTTCAAGGAAAATAACTTAAGCTTCTTAATAGGAGTTCAGTTCAGCTAAGTTCTGGTTTTGTGGGATATGGTGCAACAAAGGCTATTATCTCTCTTAATAGAAGTAGTTTTCTCTGAAATAGAATAAAAACACATTAAATATGGAATAATAAAAATAAATTTATAATGCACCACACTAAATTTTGGAAAGTTAGGATTATGAATGCGAGAACTATTGCTGATGAAACTCGTTGTTTTTAACCGTATTTAGCTGACAATGTGATACCTCTAAGCTAATACCTCACTATTCAAACAGTGAAGTTCAGGGCGACTTGAGGACTAAATTTGACTTGAAAGGGAAATGAAATTCCTACTTTTCCACCCGATAAGTTTTAATAGAATCAAGGCAAGGAATCATGATCCGATCCATTGGCTGCAATTATCTCGATAACAGTCTTCGGCTCCTCAATCGCTTGGGAAAAAAGGATCTGAAGGGAAATAGCAAGAGCAATTTCCTGTTTTGGGATGTGGAAATATGGGAGAAGTAAACTCAAAGTAATACATTAAGGTAAATAAGAGAATATTACGAAAATTACACAAAACTAACAAAAAAAAATTGGTTTCTATACAGGATTTGTTAATATATTTAAAGGGGGCCGGAGAACAAAAGCTACATAATAAAATGTTTTTTTTTTAAATCGTCTTTTTTTAATGTTTGAAAGTACTCCCGCACTCATATAATTAGATTTTAATTTCAGCAATTCCCATTTTATAAAGGCATTCTAAAGTGGACTTTACTAATTTAATATATAGTTGTATACACACACACTGTTAACAAACTAACAAAAAAACTAAATTATTACTAAAATTATTATAGTTGTTTAATTATCGTATTTCTTTTAACTGTGTGTACTTGCAAATAAATAATTTTACTTAAAGAAATTTTTCTCAAAAAAAAGCTTATTTCTCAGTATAAAATTTACTTTTCACTTTTTATTAGTTTTCCAGTGTGTAACTGATTTTGTAGGACATTCTCAAGTACATTATTAAAAAAATAATACATGACCAGTGAAAATTATGGGCAATGATTATTGTTGACAAGTGATGGGTTATAATGACACACTAATACATTTCGTTGCTTTATTTTTTGTCTCATATCGATCATTCATTTTGATTTCTTATAGAAATCTCTGTAGTTTTATTTAGAAAGGAAAATATTCTTATTCAGAGATTCCGCAAAACAGTACTAACTCGTTCATTTTATCTCCAGTCAAACTTTTGAATATTATTGTTCAGAATAAATTTTATAATATGTGTGCTTCATATCTTTCAAAACACTTCGGTAATATTAACAATGATATATATGCTCTGGTTTCTCTGAGTTTATAGAACTTAATGTGATAAATGATGCTGTATATTTTAAATCCGATTGAGTCACTAACTCCTCATGAGAAGTAATTTTCGGGTTTCAAACAGAAAGTCCTACTCCAAGTATCTCTCCTCTTTATTTGTCGGGTATTTCAAATTATCATTATTTAATACTCACATGTGGATCTTTGTTCGTTGATATAAATGTTGTCGTAATTAAAAAATAATAGTGTACTTTTTACAGTTTCTTTCTTTTGACACTAATAAGTGCTTATAATCATCGTGCTGGAAGGAAACATGGGGGCTATTGGTGACAGTCCCTGTAATTCCGAAACATAATCAAGTGACAAGGGCAACACCTGAGTTGGCACCCCGTCTCCGAATTCCCGCATCATACCAACGGAAGGATTTTGAATCTCGAAAGATTTAACACACATCAGCCCCTCCAAACGAGAGTGTTCAGGGTCAGTAGGAGTTGAACTCCTGAAACGTCAGTTATGAATGTGGGATCATGACAATTAGGCTACCTGGGTCACTTTTAGACACTTTAAGTTCCCTTCCCTCTATAAATGAGAATATATTTTACGCATTTTTCTCTTAAATAAAATAATGTTTTCTTGTGTAAACTACGCATTTTCTAAATTTTGTCTTTTATATAGTAATGTTAAATTGATATTTTACTCCATATCTCTATTCAGATAAAAAGTAGCTCATTTGTCCAGTTTTTCAAAATTTTAAGAATGCAATGCCAAAAAAATTAATTTCCGTACTATAACCAAACCAGCTAATTTAATAATTGAATATTTTTCTATCTGAGAATTCTATCCCACATTTCAACCCTACTCTGTTTTATAACAAGATTCAAATTTAGAACACTGAATGGATCTATTGCAGATCCATATCCCTGTGACGTGAAGAACACTGAAGAAAAGTGTCTCATTAGGACGTTATGCCTGTTTATCCACGTTATTTCCATAAAATTTAAAAAGGTTTTGTCAACACCTTTCTTTATTCATTTTAACTTGTGGTTAAAAATGCAGTAAATATTTTTCGGAAAGAGTTTGAAGGGGAATGCACGAGTATATAGAAAAACATGAATCTATTTAAACAGGAAAACACGTCTTTCCTAAGATATATTCTGAATTTTGTATACGTATTCATTGACATTATATATGTGATGGTACTTTATATTTAAAAAATCAGTAATGAAAAGAAATCATTACAATTAATATAACAGTAATAAATTTCACTCAAATCTGTACAACTAAAAAAATTTAACGTTAAAGATTCTTAATAAATGTTTTATTTGTGCATTTCAAATGAATTATTCTGTATTTTCTCCTCAGTAATTATGAAAGGTAAAATTTGTTTTAGTGAATAAAATGTAGTTTTTCTTTCCCTTTAATTAATTTTATTGTGTGACTCAAGTAGCACATACGCAATTCGTAAATGTGCTTCGTACTTTTATTGTAAAATATTAATATAGTTGTTTTTTATTTATAATAATAATTACCAATTATTAATGAATTAGTTAAAATAAAAATAAGAAACTATATTTTGCAGAAATTCGAAACAGCATAAAAAATTGCTTAAGCATATTTTTAACGACTGAATGCTCACTAATGTTCCCTATTAAAAATATTATTATACAATTCCAAAAATATTAATAATATTAATAATCAATAAAATTGGAGCGTCATTTTTTAAAATTTTATCTGAATTCTATTATATAACTATATTTCCATAAGAATTCTATATGTTTAAATATTATCTAAATTATCAAATTTAAAATTTATCTTTATTAATATTCATATATGGATATATTGTAAGAAGCACAGAACAATTTATAATTTGAGTAATAGAAAATGATAAAAATATTATACATGCAAAACTATCTGTGGTAGTATGATTTTAATTAACTTCTCAAGCTATTTTTTGGAATATAAATAAAACTTTTTCGTGTAATTAACCTGCGTAAATTGTTTTGAATTCTCCGATTCTACAATTATGGCACATGCCCTTACTTTTTTTTCTATTAGAACAATTTTGTTTATTTAATAAGCTAAAGGGTTCTTTTAATGATTTTGATTCTTCTCAAACAATGCTAGTTTAAAATAAGTACTATCATATTAAAGATATGAGAAAATAAAGAGAGATAAGATAAGCTTAAAATGATTCAGATTATATGCGTAAGATAAGATAACGTAATTAGTAAAGAGATTTTTCTTTTTAATTATGCTCTTGAAAATACTTTTTAGGCTGATAGGAATTTGTATGCAAAACTCTTGCTGTTTTCTTTATTCGGGAAAAAAGGATCCATAGAGTCTGACACTGAACAGTTCATTTGACATTACGCTTTGGGAGGAATGTATTAGCAAGAAAAAAACACATCCCTAAAACAATAATTTTATTTCCTTTAACATATATTTTACATTTACAAGAAATAAAAAATATTATTTTGGTTGAGATAATAGCATAAAAAAAACAGCGTTTACCATTTGCAAAAATGTAAGCGAAAAGTTTGTGTATTCGTGTTTCAAGATTAGACACTATAATTCTATGCGACTCATTTACAAAATATAAGAGGGAAGTAAGTATGTAGGCACCTTCAACGAGACTTGCATTTTACATAACATTATTGTAAGATATACAAATCTCTTAAGAACATAATTGCTCCTTAATATTTGTTTGAACCTCATTATAATAAAAAAATTATTTTCTATCATAACTTCACTGAAGTTTAATTTATGTTTCATAGCTTTATTTATTGCTTCAAAGCTAAAGAAAGGCATCTAAACTTAAATCAACTCAATTGATATAAGTAGACGCAAATTAAATGAAAATTTTGGAAGATGAGTTCACACACAAGCCTTAGTTAAAAAACTGATTTTTCTGTGAGCAATATCTAGGAGATATCACGTTAAATGTTCCCCATGAGAAATCATATCAATATAGTTAGGAAACATGAAAAGCCCAATGGAGTTAATATGCATGTAACAATACGAAATTTTAAAAAAAATTCACAAAGAATATAGAGCAATTTTTTGTAATATGCGGATTGTAAGTATAATAAGCTTTTCGTCTTTTTCATTATTTCCCTTTATATTCCGAAGATTATTTTTTATGGACAAATTATTTTTTCGTCCCCAAAAGAACTACATTTATACGGGACTACGCGCGCGTTAAATGGAAAAAAATAATAAACAGTTTCCGTACATCGTCCTGTTTTATGTAATGGAATTTATTTCTTTCCTATGCCTCTGTTGTTATGATTAATTACATGGTGTAGAGTGAAACTAATTAAAACGTTGTCTGTGGATGAATATTAATCTTAGAAAATAAGAATAATTTTTTCTCAAAAGTAATTATATCTGGCATTTAATATTCAAATGAATTAAAATTTTAAAAGACATTAAATTATTTATTAATATAAATAAGATTACCAAATGTGTTTGGCAAAAGATAGAACGACCCCTAACTAACTTCTGGAATTAATTTGTAACAGAATTTCACAAACTGTGAGACATGCCCCTTTGGGGGGCGCGATAAATTTACGAGGGGCGAGCGAGCCTATTGAAAAGTCGAAAACGAAAGACTATTTTAAAAAAATATTAATTTACTGAAAGTAAACAAACAAAATACATTCTGACATAATAACAAATAAAATACACATTTACACTGATATAATGCACTTATATATATATATATATATATATATATAAGTATCAGTACCACGCAATGTGTTTTATAATTAATTTAACAATAGTAAGTTTAGAACAAGTTTAATAATTAACAGTGATCCCATGGGAGCTTGTCATATATAAAATTATATAAAAAAAATCAATACTCACCTTGACAATTTGTACGTTTTATAATAAATTCCTTCACTACCGATTAAAAGTTACGTGATTCGCTCCCTAATGTCATTATTTTCCACGTAGGCACGTGTATGTGATGTATTGGGGGGGGGGTGAGAAAAGGAATAAATACACAAATCCTCTGAAATAAGTGAATCCTTTGTAAACTCTGTCAAGGTCATATTAATGCATTTCAAAGAAAAGATCGTACTTCGAAAAGACGTATATATACGTCAAGAAGAATTAATGCTTTGACAGAGCGAGACTTTTTTATACGCCGGGGTCACTTAGAGGTTAAAGTATCATTGTAGCATAGGCGTAAAAATATAGTATTATTGAATTAAATACATCGTTATTAGAGGGGGCGCGATGAAAATTATGATTGAATATTGGGTCGCAAGTATAGAAAGTTTGAGAAGCACTGATTTACTCTATGATGCTTGATACGAGATATCTTCCTAGAAAAGGAAGTATATGATTTATGCAGTTAAGTTGAATTTTAACTGGGTGCCTCATAATTTGGAGCCGTGGACCATGTGCTATGATGTTTGCAAATCACTCGAGATGCATGCTCATTTGAGCCTTGCGAGCGTGATCGAATAAAAACTTGCAAATTTAAAAAAAAAAATGTGATATTTTTCTCTCTAATCTTTCTCTATTTTCCTCTTGAAACTGCAATTTTCAATCTAATGTTTTTGTTATTAAAATATAATAAAAACTTGTATTTTTAAAATATTTAAAACTTTACATCTCTCAAACAATCAATTTTAAAATCAGTGGTATAAAAACGAAATCTTAAGTTTACGCAATCTCGGTAATCTCTTTTTTGGTAAGTAACTATAAAGAGTTGCAGTTATTTCAGAGCCCTATGATAGATACTATTATTGCAACTTAAAAACTCTTAAATTTTACATCAATTCTTGTCGCAAATAAAGACTCAAGTTTTATGAATTCAAGAAAAATTATTACAAAATTGAATAATAACCATTGAATCCAAATTTCGATGTATTGGAAAAAAATAAATAAATAAACCAATTTTTTTTTTCTAAGCAATTTTTTTCAAGATGAATTTTTTTTTATATTTCGTAAGTATAAATCCGTTCATTACTTCGTTTAAGAATATATTAGAAATGTGTTACGATCCTGAGGCATCAGTTGGTTTATTATATAATTTATAGATAATCTCCAATTTTTAGATATTATCGGAAGTGTTGGAAACACACATGCTTAAAAATTTACTAACAAGAAAAAATTAATTTCTTATGACATTAAAACTTGCTGCTGGGTATTGTCTTCCAGATCAGGATTTCTTTTACAAATTCTATAACATTTCTTTTGATATATTTATCTAAATTTTGGATTAAATTTTGTTAATTTTACAAACATTATGTAGAGCTTTAGCATCTGCAGAAAAAATTTGCTATTAAATTAATTAAGCTATAGTATTAGCATAGTGAATGTTCCCTTATCAATTTTACTATCATTTTCTCACATCAGTTTAAACCTAATGAATCATAACTGCTCCAAAATATACGTTACAAGATTATAACTATCAAATTAAATACTTTAAAAAATAACTGTATGTATTTTCAATGCCTACGATAAGTTCACACTCTCCCTATATATATATTAGGTTTGGGGAAAAAGATATCCATTATTTTTGCATGAAATTCAAACTTTATTTAACATGTTTCGGGTTGTCCGATTTGGGTCAAATATTACCGTTTTATTGTATAATTTGTTGCCATTTTAAGGAAGCTACATATTTCCTCTCTCTTAGAAGTCTTGACCTTCATAAGTGAAAATCTCTAGTGTGTGATCGATTTTCACAATCTCCTCTTCATCCCAATTTCTTATCATTCTGGAAGTTTTGCAATGCGAGAAAAAGGTGGTAATCATTTGGTGCCAGGTCCGGACTATACGGTGGATGCATTAAAACTTTCCAATCAAGCTCCCAGAGTTTCTGGCGAGTCACTACATATGTGTATGACCTGGAGTTGTCCTGAGGGAACAGGCATCTATGTAGGCCTATTCCGTTGGCCAATTCTGGCCGTTTTTGGTCAGTCACTGGCTTCAAACGGTCCACTTAATGACAGCAGTTATCTGAATTTAGTGTTTGGCCCTACGGAAGCAACTCATAATAAATTATTCCTTTCCAGTCCCACCAAATACACAGTAGAACCTTCCTAGATGTTAGTCCGGGTTTGGCCACCGTTTGAGCTGCTTCACCGCACTTTGACCATGATCGTTTTCGCACAATATTGTAGTATGCGACCCATTTCTCATCCCCAGTCACCTTCTGCTTAAGAAATGGGTATATTTCTTTCCGTTTGGCCAAGGTTTTGCAGATGGGAATTCGATCCATCGTGTTTTTTGGTGTTAATTGGTGTGGCACCCAAGCATGGAACTTTTTGAATTCAACTTTGCGCAAATGGCGTAAAACTGTTTCACGGTCAATCTTTAGCTCCTGGGCGATGCTACGAGTGCTAACATGCCGGTCAACTTTGATTATTTCTGTGATTTTATCGACATTTTCGATTACGGGTGCGGGGCAACTTTAACATCAAAAATGCCTGAACGGAATCGACGAAACCAAAATTGCACGTAATTAGCTGTTACAGTATTGGCACCATAAACACCATTCACAGTTTCAGCCGCCTGGCTTGCATTTTCGCCTTTATCAGAAAAAAACTGTAAAATGTACCGAATTTTCTCTTTTTTTTACTTCCATTTTTAACACCCTTTAACTCACAACTAAATGGACCAAACAAAAAACAGCAAAATAATTTTTTTAGTGTGAAATGTCACCTTGACAACGAACATAAATTTGAAATTGTTTGATTGATACTTCACGAGATATCGACACTATAGCCATCTACCGAAAAAATAATGGATTTCTTTTTCCCCAACCTAATATTTATTTATATATCTTGTTCAAATCTTCAAACGTTGATAAAATGCTTTTTATTCATCCACTCCAGTTCAAATACATTTTTTAAACTTGTAGTGGATGACACTTGATGTTAATACAGTTTTTTCAAATACTAATTTATTAATTAAATTTAATCATATAATTTTAATTTTATATTGGAGAAAAAAGTTAAATTTGTTCCTAATGAAAGTAACAGATGGCGACAGTATACATTGATTATCCAACTATCAGGTATGGAAAATTGCAAGGAAATTCGCTTTCTGTTCTGCCACTTAATATTGTTATTCTGTCATATGTATATACATATTTATATTAATTGTACTTAGTTAATAAAAACTAACTAAAATAAAAAAAAATTGCTGTTGACTTAAGTAGAGATTAACTTAAAAAAAAAATTGTATATATTACTTGTTATTCAAATACTTTGTGTGAGTTTGCTTTATTTCGAGGAAATGCCAACTTGTAGCTTAAGTGTACATCAATGCATGATCAATTTTGCTTAAGAACCTTTTAGTAATCAAAGTAGGAATAATTCGTAATTTTCAGTGATTGATTGATTGAATATTAACGTCGCACTGTTTAGCTACACGAGGGCTTTTGGCGACGGACCACGTAATTTTGAACCATGGTCAAGTGACGTGGACGACACCTGAGCTGGCACCCCTCTCTCCTAACTACCACACCACACCAACGGTAGGACGTTTCAGCTCTTGACAGATTTAACGTGCATCGCTGCCCTACATGGCGGGTCTTTAGTGGTACTGGGCTTGAACTCGTGACAAGGCAAGCCACGGTCCGATACCTATACCACTCGGCTACCGCGGCCGCTCGTAATTTTCAAATATTGGGCCATAAACACCATTCAATTAAGCAATCAAAATTATTATCATTAAATTCATTATTATCATTATTAAAGAACTTAAAAAACTTTTTTTTAAATCAATTCATTTGTCATTTATTTTTCCTATGAAAGGCTCTACAATCCTATCTAAATTAACTCAGACTAGCCCTAGAAATGCTTAATTTATTTATAACTTAAATATTAAAAAAGGAATATGTACGCATTTCTGAAATATGTCTTTTTAAATTTTTAGGTCACAGTATATAATAAAAGGGTATAATATTATCATATTAATGTCTGTAAACATTTTGATGTCTTTCTACCGGAAAAAGGAACCTCCATTTGTGCTTAGCTGCTTACGACTAAGCGACTTTACTGCATTCCGTTATTCAAACCAATCTTCTACTGGCATAATAAGCCCCCAAAAGTACCATCACAATATATATTATTAAAGCCGCCAACTCCTAAAACTGGATCTGGATTGGCGGAAATTTTACAGAAAGATGGGAAATTTTGAAACAAAAGAGAAAACTAATGTTAGCCTACTTATGACAAATTAATGTACTTTACTTGTACCGCGTTTCTTTGCCTAAACATGTTTTATGTGACTTTTTGCACAGATTGATCACTTTAAATGGAATTTGCATTCAGTCTGAATGCAAATGGGTTGAGTTAGGTTATCCTGGATGACCAAGGTATTCAAATGCTCGTTTATTATCCTGTTGTTTGATCTAGACACTATTGGGTTACTCCCAAGTACTGCTTATCTTTCAAACCACGTTCTCGCCAACGTCGGCCGCCAAGAATTGCGTGCAGAGTATTAATTATACACTTGAAGCACACTTTTTTTTTCGCGTGATTTTAAGTAATAGGGTAACTTCTTTGTGAACGGGAATTAACTTTGTGGACACAGTTACTGTTGATGGTTTTTGTTGTTGTTATTGCTTTCAAGATAATTAAACATGCATAGTGAACCTGTTAGGTGAGTGAGTTGTTTCGTGAGAAAAATAATTTTCTTATTCACTTCAGTAGTTTAATGTTGAAAATTGAAAAAAGTTTATATGTTGTGTACTCCAGTACTCAATAGAGTGAAAACAAATAGAATTCCATATTTGAATTTCTACAACAGGAATGCTCGTTAACTTTTGATATCGAACACATATTGTAGATAGTTTTATACTCTTTTATAGAACTGCATAAGGAAATAAAAAAAATAATAATTTACCTATTAATATGTATTATGTCATTTTTCTTTCCATTTTTTTAAAGTATTGAAGCATAAATGCCAACAAACATGTCTTATATATTTTAACAATAGAAGGCACATTGCTCAAGTTTAAGAGTAGATTACAATATAAATTTTAAAATTAATTTAAATTGGGCCCAGAAATCTTCTGTTTATATATATATAAACTTCTCTAAATCCACAAGAGTTTTGACGAAACGAAATAAATTTGTATTTATCTTAATCTTTAAAATCTTTTGCATACATAACAATACTTTGCTTAATAATTATACGGACATGATTATTAATGCTAAGAGAATTTATTAATTATTGTTAAATCGGTATTTCTGATTTCTTTTGAGTTTATTTTTATTTTTGGTTTATTATCATTAGTTGATTTATATTTGTCACTTTTAAACACTTTTGCAGAACGGCGCCACAAGTTATTTTATTTGATAATTTTAATTTATTTAACCTCTTAAATTATTACTCTTTGGTTTTTTTCTTTCAAATAAAATACATTTTTAAAAAAATTTATGTGGCTATTATTTTTTTCTAGCTACATTTGTAATATATTTTGAAGTATTTAACAATTTTTCCTGAAGTGAGATGCTTATAAGCAGCAAGAAGTAATACAAACTATTCCAGTTGCTGAAATAGTTTGTTATATCCTGGTTTTTTATTCGTTAAATAGGGGGGGGGTGCCTTCATTTTAATTAGGGAAAAATAAAAATCGTTAAGTTACGAAATTCGTTAAATAGAAGTTCGCTAAATCGGGGTCCGACTGTAATCTGATTATGAATTGAATTACCATATCAATTATTAGCAGCTAACACATTATACAAATAGCAAAAATTAATTTATATTGAATAGTCCATTCCAATAGTGGTATATTGTTTTGATTTTGGGTTGTATTTCGCTTAAATATTCTTGTATCCATGTCCAGGATATACTAGCAACATAAAAGTTATCTTCTAAGCAATAGTTTGGGCTTAATTGTTTAAATTTAGAAAGTAGGTTGATCCCAGAAATATCTTTGTCTAAAAATATCATTCGAGACTTACTATCCTTTAAAAACGCCGCTCACTAGAAAAGAGTTTGAATTTTTCTTAATGTTTTTGTTATAAAGAGTAATAAAGATAATAACTTGAAAAAGAAATTGTTTACAATAAAACTATTACTATGTATATACTCACTTTAGTGCCCTAATTCATTCTTTAATAAAGCAAGGCACTGTGCTTTTAACTTAAAACGAGCCATTTAAAATTTTGGGCTAGAAAAATTGTCTACAGAGGTTAATGTTCCATTTAAGAATTTTCGTAGATAAACTCAACTACAGAAAATATTAGGTGCTTTATTATGGTAAAGAAATGAAGTGTGCGTGGGGAGTTTTAATGATGATAATGTATTTTTTTCTTTGAAGAAAAGATAGAAAATACCAAGTTAAAAATGTGTATTTCCCTTTTTGGATCAACACGGCTATTATATATAATTAGTTCATTGAATAATTAAAAAATTAGATAGTTTTCATAGATAGAAAACTCCATTTACTTTCATCTTCAAAAATGATTCATTGAATCAGGATTAAAGGAATTCACAATCACAACTTTAATTTTAATAAATATGATTTACCCTCTTTCGTCCATAATATTAATTTATATAATATATTATTTTTAACCACTTTTTGTTCAATATTTAACGTCAACGTATACATATTTTTGTGCACTTTACTAAGATTATCAAGCTTCATAAATATCTTTAACAATTTACAACAGCCATATACTTTATTTGGAAATGTATCAAATATACGCATTCGTATAAAAAGCGAAGTAAAACACTAATACTTTCTCTCTACACCTATCCCTCTCTCACACATATAAATATGTTTTAAAGTACAGATGCTAATTTTCATAGCTAAATAATGTATAAATAAACATGTATTTCTAATGCACTTTTTCTTTCTTATGTCTTAGTCATTTGAATGTGCTAGCATCCAAGGAGGTTATTTTTTTGTCCCCAATCCATGGGCTAAGTCACAAGATGGATGCAATCCCGTGTTCTCCGTAGAATTAAAATTTTTAAAAAGACTTGTATTTGTTGTTCTACTTGTAAAATTTAGATAGATTTTCAAATTTGATAATTTGGTAATAGGTTCAAATACTGAGTTTTTAAAAAAGTATTCAATTTTAAAAAATTATTATGCTAGGCGTGTATTTTTAAATCAAATGCATTTTGTTTACCTGAGTTCGTTTTTTAATTGTTGACAAATAAGTACCTTTTTAAAGAACATTTATGTAAAAAGCAAAAATCGGCAACAACAAAAAGCATGAACTGATTAGCTAGAAACACATGCTTGCATTTATCAAGAGACTATGACGT
>BMAV01026038.1:96439-139731 GCA_019973955.1 Trichonephila inaurata madagascariensis | reverse complement strand
ATATATATATATATATATATATATATATATATATATATATGTATATTAAGTTAATCATATGAATTTCTTAAATACGAAACTTAGTGCCTTCAAAAATAAAATGAATTTAGACCATTTCAAAACATTTTTTTCACTAATATCCAATTGTTTTCTTACTTTAAAAGAATAATAAAAAAAAGCAAGGAAAAAAAGTTGTTCTGAACAAGGTTCTCTCTTTGGGGAATGAAAATATAAAAAAGGCAAAACTCTTTGTGGTTATTAAACGAATTTGTTGTTTGACCCACACACTACTTTCAGGATGGCCTGTCAGAGCAGAGTGAAGGGATGTAGGTGTAGAAAAACGGCTAAATCGTTTTCTCTCATCTCTAGGCTCTTCCGATACTTGTCATCCCCCGTCTTAATCAGACATCTCAAAGGCTATTTTACAAAATTTCGGCTCAATTTCAGATTTACACTGTGCATCGTCTATTCCTAGTCACTGCAAACGATTTTTAAAGCACTTGAATGCGAAAATTTGCGGCCACACGTAATCTGAATTCCTCCCCTCCCATTTCATAATTTAGAGAATAGGCTGTTCCATTTTCTGTTGCCACCCGAGGTCCGCAGTTCGGCTCCGATCGTTTGTTCCGGTCGGTTCCCGGGTGTCCATTGGCGTTAAGGGAAGGTAAAATCGTCTGCTCGGAATGGAATGCACCGTTCTCTGAATGTCAAGTCAGAATGAGGGTTGAAGACAAAAGTTTAACATTTTGAGGCACCTGTTAGATTAAAGTTAAATTCTAAGATCAACTAAAAAAGAAAGAGAAATCGGAATTTTTCTTTTTACATATTTGAATAATTTAATTGGAAAGAGAAAAGATTCGTAATATTTGAAGAAACCTAAATATTTTTTTTTCTTTTGCCCTTTCGCGAGAAAATAATTGCGTTCTCTTCTTGTTTTTTATTGGTTAGGAGACTTGTTCTTTTGCTTTGTTTTCTTTTTATTTTGGCGAACTCAAGTCATTTATGCCGAAGAGGTGGAGTTTTCTGTTTGACCTGTGACACCTGTTCAAGTGCAACCACACAATCATGATTGAAATTCTTGAAAAGGTAAACCTTATTTCTCTAAGTGGTATAATTTAGAGTTCTGTTTCAATAGTCTCGTAGTATTATTTCAACCATGATGAAGTTTCAGTGATTGCGCTCTTTGATTCTTTATATTCCTATTTATATTCTAATTCCTTTATATTTCATGAAAAAAAAATAGTTTTTCATCAATTTCCGTATCTGTTAATTTGCTTCCGATTCCAAAGTAATTCAGTCCGTCGATATTTCCTTTGTGCATAAGTATCATACATATTACTTATTTTTTTAAGAATAAAAGTCATATTGTTGTAGAAAAAAAATTACGTTTTTTTAAAACTATTGTGAATGTTTATTATATTCTATAACTGTTGGTTAAGCTTTCACATTTTATTCTTATTAAAGAAAAATTTGATATTTGATTAAATGATGATCAAATTTTTTCAAATTATAAGATCTTAATGTTTATTTTATTTCTTCTGAATACAATCAAACAAACAAAAAAGAGCATATTTAAATCTTTTTTGTTTTTATTTCAGTAAATACAGAACCTAAATTTATCTTTTCGCGAATCAGAAGCTTACATGAGAGTTATTTCCTAAAATATTTTAAGCAACATTTAAAAATCTGTAAACATTTTATACAAGTAAAACTTGATGTAAATGTATTGTTATTACTCTTTTTATATTGAAACAAGCCATATAATCACATAATTTATGCTAAAAACAATCTTAAAAAATGTTTTTTTAATTTTTAAAAAGTAATTTTTAAATTATTTTGAGTGACTACGATGATCGTCTTAACGATGATAAATTTTTCGAATGGTGCAATAACAAATGTGACTTTTTTTTGTTTTTTAAAAGTTATATTCAGAAAAAAAAACTTTTAGAACTAATTTTTAAAAGACTTATGTGAATGCTTACATCATTTATAAACTCAAATCTAGCATATTTTATATAAATTGAACTAATATTTATATTAAGTTTTGAAACTTGTACAAAGAGAGTTCACAAAAGTAATTAAATGATTATAAATAAAAATATTTGGGATAAAATGAGATTTCTATAAGTAAGCCATTTTATAGACAAGGATTTTAATTATTCTGAAACAAGATATTTATGGAAGGAAAAGCAGTGAAAATAAATTAAATGACATTTTCAAATAATTAGCAAATAATGTAATTTAAATTTTCATATAAATCTCAAGAATATCATTAAATATTCCAGTAATAACATTTCAATTAAAATCTTCGAAGAAGTTTTATGTGGGGGAAAATGAATGGACCTGACCATGAACTTGATAATTAATACTTAAATTATGTAATTTTCTTAAGTATTTATTTGTAAAAATAAGTAAGTGTTGTATATAAATATTAAACAAAACTTAGACTAGTTTTGTTTTTTTAATAATTGCATAACAAGTTGAAGAATATTTATTGTTTAAATTGAATTATTAAATAAATTTATTTGATATTATTTTTTAAAACATGAATTTTAAAAGTAATCTTAAATTTAAACTTAATATCTTTAAATTTTTTGTTTGTGAATAAATTTTATTAAAAAGATTGAATTCATGTTGGGAAAATTATTAGTTATGAAAATTTTTCTACAAAAAACGGTTATTTTGTATGAATAAAATATTTGTTCAAGCTTAATTTGAATGAGATCTCTTATTCTGCTGGAATAATTACTAAATTTTAGCTTTAATTTTGATGCACAAAGGTATTTAAAAAGAAATAAATTATTTTGTTTACTTTTTCACAAGGATCATTTCTGGCACATCTTAGTGAATGGTAACCGTTTTAATGTACAGATTTTGAAGTTCTCAATGTATAATAAAATTAAAAATAAAATAACACATATATTAATCGATAAGAATATGTACAATAGAGCATCGTCAAAAAATATTTCGGTAACCTATATATATATTCGACTTAAATATTTTGGAAAATTATCTTTTCATATAAGAAAATTTGAAAACTTTCGTAAGAGAATTTCGTTTTTATTTGCATACGTCATTCAAGAAAGAATTGAAAAATTTAAGACTGAAAAGCGTTTTGTATAAATCCGTTAAAGTAATATATAAATCCAACAATATTTCCTAAATCGGAAAATATCTGACATTAAAATCTTTCCCTGAGGATACACAACCGAATTATTTTTATATATGATAAGGATTTTAATTATATCTCTTCCTCATAAATTTTATAGAGATTATAATTTGGCTCAAAACTACAAATTGAATACGCGGTTTAGATATTCCGTGGTTAATAATTTTACATACGCCAAATTCACTGACGATACCGTGCTATTTTAATTCATATAAATTTGTTTTGTTTCTGAGTATTCCTCAAGTTATGTTACAAAGTATACAACTTAAATAAATGAGTAAATTCTTTACTATATGAATCGAAAAAGAAGCAGAGAATTAATCCGCTAATCCTTAACAGATGGCAAAATTATGTTCCGCTACAATATTTCTCTTGTGATGATTATAATGTTTGTTTTTTTTAAATGAAAAAAAGTACTCTCCCCTGCTTTATTTTTGTTTCGGTACTAAGTTGTTGGAAGGAGATTTCGAGTTAAGACACGGATTTCATTTTATGTCTGGCTGTAATGTAATTTAGAAGGATTGATTTTCGGCGTAGCTGCAGCTCACTTTTATCGACCGGCTTGTTGCTATCTTTTGGGCAGGGTGGATGTTGTGCACTTTCCCTAAATATTCCAATTACTGTCTTTCTCAGCATTCAGTTATTTTTACTATCATTTCAAACCAAATTCATCAACATTAATTCTCCGTCAAATGAGGACACTTTCCAGAAAAAACACGGATCTCAGTGCTAAAACATTCTACAAATTGTTTTAGAATAAAAAAAATTTGATTCTAGTTCGATATTAGACTAGTTTTTTTTACCTTCTGTGTATATGGGAAATTTTTATGATATATTCATCTTCATAACAAGTTCATTCAAATTCCCTACTTAAAGAAATTAAAACTCAAATCAAAAGCTTAAGAAATTAATGAAAAAAAGTTTCTAAGCAAAAGAAACGCTAAATATTTGATTCAGTTTTTAAATTTTCAAATAGATAAATATTCATATTTGTTTTTTACTCTTACGGCGAGAAAGGACTCTTAAGTACTTAAAATCACAAGCTTTATAGCAGCATTGAACTGATGGGGGGCGGTTGTATTTTTAGCCTCAAATATATTTATGAGATAATCAGAAGGAGTTGTTCTTTTAATTCAGATGGCTTAGTGTGGAAGTTAGAAGAGTGATCAGGTTTTATATTTACGTCACTTGATCTTTTGTCAAAAGTGTGAGCTTAGTGTCGTATGAGCTACATTAATTTAAATCAACGAATATGGATGATGAGTGACCTATGAACTAATTTCTCACATGATTATTTGGCCATTCAACAATTTCAAGATTATTAAGATGGCATCATGCTATGAATCTCAAACATATATGACAGCTAAGTTTGATTTCAGTATGAGCACATAATGTTCTAATGAGCATTGCATGTCCCTTCTAAAATAAAGAGAGGGTTTTCTGTATAATTTAATACATTTGATATTAAGTATAAGCAAAATCCTATAATAAATAAATGAAAACATTACAATCAATGCAACTGCCAAGTAAGATTAAAGTAACGAAACATTTATTTGCGCCTCAAGCGAATGCTAAAATTGAGATCAGCTACTAATTAGTTTTTAAGGAGTGTTTTAATACAAAAAAATGAGGTTAAAAATTATTATTTTATTTTCACACACACACACAATTGAGAAAGTGCAGCTTAATAGTTGATTTAAGCTTAGAATATAATTTCAATATATAAACTTGTATAATAAATTATTCTTATTTGGATTTGTGTTCTTGTCAAATTGAAATAGGGATTATAAGATAATATAAAATATTTCATAAAAATTCTATCTTTATATGTGTTTTAAGAAAACTTATTTTAAATGGGGCTTTTTCACTAGCACCATTATAATTATTTCTTTTAATCGAGAGCATACGGGGGGAAAATCAATCAAAGAATATTTTTAAAAAAACTATTTTTGTTATATATTCAAACATCATTATAGAAGATGTTCTCCTTTTTTTTTTATTCTTTGCATATTTTTACTAAATTTGATGTTATATGTGTTTTCAAAACTTGTTGACTGAAGATTAATATTTAAAAATATTCTCTTATAAGATTCCAAACAAAAATAAGTGTACTGCATTATGTTCCATGAATTCGTATCTAAATTGAGTAAAGCTTTCATATTTACTTTACATATGGGCTAATATAAAAACAAATTTTTGTTTATTTTAGTAACTGTGGGCAATGAAATAGGTTCTTATGATAAAATGTAAATATTGACTCTTAAATATATATAAATATATACATATTAACACACATCTTTTAGTATTATGTGAATATTTAGTATTGCGTTATTGTTTCTTATCCCATTTGATTGACAGAAACATCAAAATCAAATTAATGATCCCGTGCGTTTTTAAACAATGAAGAACTATAGCAGGACTTGAGAGCAGCAATAGCATTGTAATATCTTTTAACCCATATTGTAATCAATATTGTCTTTTACTCTCATAATTCAAATTTAAAATATAATAAGTTCTACAAATTTAATTTTAATAAGAACTTAAAAACTAAAAAAAGATAATTATTCAGAGACGCTATTCATTTCAAAATGCTTAATTTCAGCCTTTCTCCTAAAGAAAACTCATCAGCAAGCCCCTTTTTTTCTATTTTTTTTATCAGGAATCATTCATAGTTGTACTTAAAATTTGTATATCTGTGTAGACATGCAACTTTGTAAAGAATTTAAATTCAGTTTGATAAAGATAATTCTTAAGAGAGTATCATTAGAAGAAGTTAAATCACATTTTTTTAATTTGATAATAAATCATTCCATTTAAACCAAATTCCTCAAAAAAAAAGACAATTTAGTAGTTGCAATTTATTATTTTCAAAGTAATGTTAGATGGTAGTTTTAATATATATTTCAGTTTACTGCCGAATACTATAACCTGCACTTAACGTTTTAAATGAAAATGTTTCTCCCCACCAAATAACATGAAATTGAGTGATGAAAATAGATATTTATATGCTTTGAAAATAATCCATATCATCGTTTTTCTTTTTCAATAAAAATCAAAGTGGTAGGCAAAAAACTCCCAATAAAACATTTTCCCTATAAATATATATTTTAAAGGAAAATTCTTCAAAATATTTTTACCAAATTCTGCAGCGCATTTTTCCTTTTCAATTTATTTTATAAGGCATTTCTTTACAGAATCTGCAGATGTTGCTTTCCAGCGGCCGTACTCATGTTACAGGGAAAAAAACCTTTATTTTCTAAAGAAGTTAGATATTCGAAAAATATTTTTTTACAAATAGAAAATACTATTTTTATATCGTAAAAATATTGTATGTGAATAACATATGAATTATTTTTTTAAAAAAAATGTTAAGGTATTTTGACATGTGTTTATATTCCTGTGTGTTTCCTTACGGGAATGTAAATTAAAAACCACTTTTCTATATATTTTATATTTAGTTAATGCTTTTCTTTTACTTTTTATGCTTATTATTTTTTTTCATATGTTTCTCATGGCCACATTTTCTCATTACATCTAAGCGTTAATTTTAGGAACACCTACACTTAATTTCACATATGTTTTCTTTGCGTAAATGTAGTTATTTTTATAAAAAAGGAATAGTTTTTCATCTACAAAGTTATCTTTCATAATAATAACAAAGATATGTATTTAATGACAAAAATATAAAAATCTCTTCCAAGAATTATTTCAATATATAACCAAATGAACTATTTTTGTATGTACTTAACTTTAAAAACAGAAAATTAATTTAAAATAAATTTAATTAAAAAACATTAAATGAGAGATTACAGTTATTAAAAAGTTTTAAAACTCATTATTTCACCATTTGTATCAGTGGCGTAATGTATACCCCCTCAGCAGCCGCATTGTGCGGGGGAGGGGGCTAGGACTTTGGGGATCCCAAAGCTTGTCTGACGCTAAGCACGTATTTCGGCTTTGGGCCCAAAACCTGAGTTGGCAGTGGGGCCCTAATATTCTCCGTTACTCCACTGATCTGTATATATATTTGCTAGTGTGTTTGAATAGAAAAAAATAACAGTTCAAATGATAAATAAACCTTTTATATAAATATAATAACACTTCAACTATACTAGTTACATTTCTTTTTTGTAAAACATATTTCAATCATTTCACATAATATTTTCATAAGTTCATCTTGTATAATATATATTTATCTAACTTTTAAATTTACATTTCATTATAAAGATTTTTATTTGTGTGTTTCTTAATATATTATTTAATTATCAAACAGGTTAAAAATTATATGAAACATATTTAATTAATACTAGTTCAAAAGTATTGAAATAAAGTAAGCAGCAATACAGCTTTAATGAATTATGAAAGTCTCGAGGAAAAATATAAAATTATTTTGTTCAAATTATTTTAAATGAAACTGTTAGAATATGTTTTTGCTTAAGTTTTTCTGTAAAAGTGCAAAACAACATAAAAAATAAAGTTAGAAACCAATCCCATAATGACTTAAGTATCCGAAAATGTGCTAAGGATATATGAATGACTTCTTCCTCTGTTTTCTGGATTTAAAGCAATGCAACAAAAGAAGACAAATTAATGAATGGAATAATCACTTACTCTTAGCAAAAATGCATAAACTAATCTGCATTTTTATATAGATAATTTAAAATAGATTGTTCATTAATATATGCGTGTGTGCGAATTTATACTTAAAAAACATTCAATTCTTCAAATTTTCTCCTCTTGGTTTTCTCTCCTCAATGGTCTTGAAAATTTTCTCTTTTCCCTTTCCTTAGAATATTCGTAATTTAAGTATATTATGTATGAAAATTTTTACTTGGTTTACCATTGGGATATACATTTTATAAAGTATAGCATAGTTGCTTGATAAATTATTTTTCTATAGTTAAGCATATTCATTTTATATGAAATTTATTCAAATGCTTTTGTATCGAAATCGCCGGCTTTCAATTGTTTCAAAAACGATAAGTGTTTGCTTTAGCTGATTGATGTTATGTGTTTTGAATTCATATAGTACAAATATCAATAGAACACAAAAAAACTATCAATTGTCTCGACGCATGATTGTTTAAAGATTTGTCCACAAAACATTCTAAGTGAACTTTTACTAAATATAGTGAATGACTGTTAATTAACTTCGCATTATAAAACAACACGAGATATATTGGTGAAGGACTTGGTCCTTTTGAACCTCCATCAAATGACGAGGATGAGACCTCCTCTCCATCCTACCACAATAGGACTTCGATTTTCGACCGATTTAAAATTTCGTGACGATGATTCGTGGCTCGATTTCGTGACCATTAAAATCACAGTCACTTACTAAACATAGATAACTACTACTATTGATAATGCTGACATATAGGGCTACAAAATATAACGATCTGGAATTAGACATGTTTATTGGCTAGGACATATGTTCCGAAGAAATAAATGGGTGATTAGTTTGATACTTGATGAGGTAAGGAAAAAATATAAAAGTTAAGTGCTAGATAGGGAATTTAATTTTTAATCTAATTTAATTATCCTTATATATATATATATATATTATTGTCCTATCCAAGTAGTGAAGAGAAATCAAACGGCTCTTACTATGTTGACGACCTTTGGTGAATAAAGCAGTTAATGGTCTATGCTGTGGAGTTAAGCCAATACGGAAGGACGACTAAAAAACATGATTAGGAGAAAGTTGCATGTCAGGGAAGTGAATACGAGTATTTTGTCTTATTTGGCCATCATTGTATATTTTCCTCCCTTTAAAGTGTCCTATACGTAGTCTGTCTATGATGGTTGAAATTACGCGGTTACAATTAAATTCTGGAAAGAAGTGCTTCTTAACTGGTTGGGAAGCAAATTTACGTCTGGCTATTGCATCAACATCGGTAAAAGTAAAGGTATTGGAAAGTTGAGGGGAATTTCGAGCATCCTTGTGTAGATTACTACTTTATCTAACAACTTTTTAAAAGTATTGGATTTCCATTTTAAAGCGTGGTATATAATTTGTACAGCTCATTTAATGAGGTATTAAAATTTTCAAAACATGATTTGGGATTTGGTTTCCTTAATGCTGTCACATTTTAAAACGCAATTTTTGTAGTAATTTTCATCTATTAGCCATTAAAAAAAAGCTCTTTATTTTAAAAAATTATTAAAACTTGTTGCAATACTTCACATAACTGAAAATGAACGAAATTTTGATGATTTTTTTTTTTTTTTTTTTTTTTTGTTTGTATTTAGTAGAAAAATTTTCAAAGGCTACAGATTTTGCTATAAAGTTTGTAGATTATACTTTTTTACATTCTAAATAATATGTTTGTTTCTTAAACGACTGTCCAAAATAATAATTAAGCAATTTTTCAAAAGTAAAAGGTTTCAGACGCTTCCAATAAATTATCATTAAGTTATAGAATTCCAAAAAAAATTAAAAAGCATTTTTTTTTTTAAATTTCTAAACCTTATCTTAAAAATTTAAGTTCCCTTTAGCATTTGAAATGTGTCATTTTTTCCTTTTCTATGAACAGCATTTCTACAAGTTCAGTGTCAATTATATAAACTATTATTATTATTATTTTATCTTTCGTTTTCGTACTGTTCTGTCCCTCCGTCCGGTATAGTGGTTAGTGACGCTGACTGATTTTTTGTTGGGCCAGGGTTCAAATCTCAGAGAAGGCATGAATGTTAATAAATATATAGGGCCTTTGCGGCATAGATGTATTTTAATTAGCCGTCTAGGATCAAGTCCTCTCATGAGGCTGGTGAAAGGGGAATATCCCCTGCCCCCCTCTGTCAAAATTGGATTGTAACCAAGCTAAATTGTATTGTCGCCTGTATGGTGCTCAAATCTACGGATAACGGTAAGCGTACATCTAGCTCTTTGCTGCGATGAATTTCGTGGACCTCGATCTGACAACGCCAGACAGGTAGCATTAAAACAACGTATAACGTATTGTTCTGGAAATGATTTTAGATGGAAATTTGATGCAACGACGATAATTTCTTTGAAATAAATGAATGAAATACGAGAGAATTTTGATTCACTTTTTAGAGTAATCCTTCATCCACCACAGGCCTCACGATTAGAGAAAAGTATGTGTATTATATAAAAAGATTTTAACTAATGAGTGTTTTATATATATAGAATATCCTATTCCAAAATTTTATTTTTTTTAAAGAATCTTGGATGAATTCAAGAATATTAACTTATCTAGTATTAATACTAGGATGTATAATACTTAACAAAACATTCCTATAGCAATGATCCACTACTTAAATCAAAGTGTTTTAGAATTAATATGATTCTACATTTTTTTTCTCTACTCAATAATACGTTTATTTGAATCAAGAATATTAAATTTGTCATTTAGACGGAAAAACTCTACTCCGGAAAATAGCTATTAATCAATGTATTAAGTGAAAATATATCATGAATGGATTTATTTGGATCGATGATGAATGATTGAATTTATGAATGAAACTTAACGGATTTGTTTTTCTTTCTTTATGGACATTTTTCCTTTAACAGGATTAGATATTCAGATTATCTCCCTTTTTGCGTATTAATTGGTATATATATATATATAAATAAAATTTTCTAATCAATATAATTCGCTACATAATTATGCAAAATAATGATTTCTCTACTATTTAACTTGACATTACTGAAACTTTTGGGGTTACAAAAGACAATTTTAATGCTTCATTGAATTTAGTATTTTTCTCTCAGTTATTCAGTGAGTAAATTTCCATTCGCATTAGTTGTCATATAGAGTATAGATTACGCACTTAATAATATGCTTTGTCCTGCAGAACAATAAATTTCGGATTTAAAAAAAGGAAAACAAAGACTTTATTGAAAGTGATTATTATTATGATCTCTGTACACGAAATAATTAAAAGAGTGATTTTGTATGATTTTCAACAATTAGGTAGAGCAACGAGAATATTTACCCCCAAAAGTAATTTCCACTATCCAAAAGTAATATGTCATGTTTGAGATACTTCATTCAAAAACTTAATCATGCCAACTAGAGAAAGGGTGGTCTAATAATATATCCCACGGGCCACATGTGGTCCACTAAAACAGTTAGAAAAGCAGATAGAGACAGAAAACGTTCTCTATATTTGGGGCAACATATATTTGTGAACAAAGTTTTTCTTGCATGACAATCAACAAAAGTAAATATAGATACAAGTTTTCTAACATTAACTTCCAAGCTGTGATGAGAATTTCAATAATATCTCACTTCTGATTTCAAACATTCTGTTATAAACTTGTGTCATAAGGTACATTTGTCTCATTGAACTGATTCTAATATTGCATGTGCTTGAAGTTCTAGGCGCTATGAAATTAGCACGATAAATAATTTCAATTTTATTATTACTGATCCTGTTTTACTTCATCTCTATTGATTTTTGTAAAACAATTTATACTTTTTTTAAATGCAAAGTTAACTAACGATGGAAATCATTTCTAAGCCCTCCGGTAACTATCACTTCCCTCGTGCTAAAACCCCAGAACTGGAGAAACGATTAAACATCATTTGTGACTTTTTCCTTCTTATACCCTTAAAAGTGTTAAATGACTAAGACCCATTCAATGCTAAGAGCTGTATGATTATCCTAAATGATGGAAAGATTTCAAGTTGAAAAGGACATGTTATGAACCCTCTTTCTTGCCCTAACATCATCCTATGCCAGGGTTGGCGAACCTTTAGGAGTCAACATGCCATTTTTTCCTAAAGAAATGCTTAATGAGGTATGGAAGTGCCGTTAAATAATTTGGACTTGTGATTATTGGGAAAATAATAAAACTAAATACTAACAAGACAGAACTCTTTATCTACTACAGAAAATATATATTTTGTATTTTATAGTAGTAAATGTTTTAGTTAAACGCGTGTAACTCAAATTATATAAAGTAACATTAGCGTGATTTCTGCTGTTGCAGATTAGATGACAAATAAATTATATTAGGATTGGGTAAGATGTTACTTTAGGCAGAATGCATGCTGAATTGGAGTCATCTGCCAAATGGTTTCTAAGCGAGTGTTTAATGTTATTCATCTCTGAAAATAATGACTCGTAGGCATAGATCAATGAAAATAGGATTAAAATAGCATGAGCCTGCTTTTTCAAACACTTAAACATATCTGGAATCGAACTTAATGTTTCCAAAATTTCGTTACTTTCCTTTTTACTTATATTGCTTGCTAATCTTTCTGTTTCAATCAATTCTAACGTTTTCCTTGTATCAATAAATTTTTGAATCCTTATTGAACTAGACTAGAAATAAATAAGTTGCATTTCAAATTCTTCAATTTCCATCCAATCGAATAGGGGCAAGTTCAGTTTATAAAATTATGTCACATCAGTGTACATAATAAACTTCAGCGTTTCTGATAATTCTTCGAACTGCGAAAATCTCCCTGAAAATTCCTTGATTGAAGAATCAATCGAGGTAGATCGTTTTGATTGGTGGCGTGCCTAAAATATTGGGCCACGTGCCATCAATGGCACACTTGCCAATGGTTCACCATCAATGGCACGCATGCCAATGGTTCGCAATCAATGGCACGCATGCCAATGGTTCGCCATCCCTGTCCTATGCCAAAAAAAGGAGTTGAACACCAGTTTGACACCGTTGAAGTAATTTTGGAATTAAAATTGTTTTAATAGCATTGTCTTAAATTCCTTATTCTTAGACCACATGATTAAAACAGTATTAATGAAAGAGGCTTCATTGTAGTAAATTATGGTACTTTTGAAACATAATAATAAAGCAGCCCTTCAAATATATTTCGAACTATTTATTTCTACATATTGTTTTGATATAACAATGGGATCCGTTAGCGTGGCAAGAATCTGTTTTGAAGCTAAGGTGGTTGAAACAACGTGATTGAATCAGAAATATTAATGACATAATAAGTCCATTTCTTTTAAGAAAGGAAAGGGGGAGGTACTTTTCTTGAGGTGAAAGAACCTCAGACGAAGAAAGTAAAGGTCATTGGCGAGGTAAGACGATTCCTAGAACACCCCCTCCCTTTCATTCAATCAATATGATTCCCGGCAACACCCCTCCACACGTTCCGCAGAGGACGTTGCTCTTCATCCACATCACAACGAATCGAATTTTTTTCCCGAATAATTTCATGCGAAATCCCTTATTTTTGGCATGGATTGCTTTCTCCGGGAAATTCTATCATGTCTACGATCATTCATAATCGTCAGAAATGCTTACTTAATGATGTCGAAGCAGTTCGAGAACTAAGTGGTTCTTTCATATAGAAGGGATTTTTTTTTACTTTGATGTGAGTTCATTGTTTTGAATCCATTCTTATTCAATCCCTGACTATTAGGTAAGAATTATCGCGTAAATTGTGTCGTGTCACGCGTCTAACAAAGTTGAGAGAGTTAAATCACGTGTTATTTTATGAAATGAGGTGTTAAGGCACGCCAAACATGGCAATTTTAAGGCCCGAAAACAATTTTTGTCTAGCAATTGCTTGATCGAAAGGTTTAACATTTTTTTCTCTCAATTAACCAATATACTATTAATTTTTTGGTAAGCTTTAAGATACCTCGTTGATCTATTTCAAAACTTGCCAAAAACACCAACATGCATTCTGTATTTCATTTTTACCATCTTCACCTAATTCTTCATGCGTTAAAAAATGTGAGCTTAAAGATGTTTTTTAATGCAAAGCATGTTTTTGTAATGTGAAATAGATACCGTTATTAAAATAATTACCTTAAAAATTTACAGAACTAAAAAGGGTTTTTTCTGGCTATCATATTTATCTTGAGAAATTGCTGTAGCAGTATTTGAAACCTTCAAATTCAAAAACAATTTCAAAATAGTTTAGTTTTAAAATCTTTAGTCAGTAAAGTAAGAGAAGGGAAAGATGAAGCAATGAAAACTCATTTCTTTGCGCTTGAAAACATATTTTAAATAGTTGTAAAAGTTATTCTTATTTTTAAATTGGAAGTATTTCTAGCTATCATATAAATATAAAGAAAGCAACTAATATCAATATATACATTACTTTGAATACGTAAATTATTAGTGCTTTTAAACATCACCATTTTCTTTTTGTAATTGCACACATAACAATTAATTCAGTTGAAAGTATATAAGTAATCTGATAAGTAAAGCAAAAAGTAAAATATTATATATATATATTTTTTGTAATTCAACTACTATATATACACCAAAGCTCTCAACGACTACAATTTATGTGGTTTGGCGAGTCGAGTTATGTCGGTGTTTGAGAACGGCTGTCAATTTGTTTTATTTATGCTCATTTTTCTTAAGATCTTCGATTCCATTGATTTTGGTATTCTTTTAAAGAAGTTAAAAGCTGTTGGTTTTTATGTTCTTATTTTATAGAAGAAACCATTTTTATTCGAAGGATTTATCCTTCTCTTATCTATCCAATGTTTGTAATATTCCGAATTTGAAATCACGATGAGAGATCCTTTTATGTTCATTTCTGTATATACAGTCATCAATAATATGATTGACTGCTTTGATATTTTAAGCAATATTATTTTTCTGTACGAGAGAAAAGTTTGAGAAAATATTCCTTATTAGAGGATAGGTTTATCAGATATAAATATTTAGATAAATAAATCTAAAAAATAAACGAACCTTAATATTTTTACAGCAACATTGCAGTCTGTAAAATGTGAAAAAAAATAACTATTTTGCTTAGAACTTTTTAGAATCACCATCACCTTTTTTTTTTTTTTTTTTTTTGAAAAAAATACACACTGGTTTATAAATGCTTTCGGAACTCTTTTAATTTTTTTTAATACAATGAATAAATCTGTTCGATAAATGCCTAATTAGTTCTGATTTCATCAATATACAAATAATTGCTTTTATATGTGAGAGTAAATAGAGGAGATTCAATTATTAATTGATTGTTTATTACTATGATTTTAATACGTTTTTATTAATTGCCATAGAAATTAATTGAATCGTTTATATTTTGATAATTATTAATGAATCTTATGCGATGCGAAAAAATACTATTTATGTAATACGTAATAACATGTAAGTAGATTTGCAGAACATTTGTAAATAATTATTTATAAAACTAATTGTTCTAAAATAAAGAGGTTGAAAAAAAATCATTTGTCCCAGATAATAAATTCGTGTATCTATAAAAGGAATTAGAAAAGATTTTGTTCAATTAAACGGTTTAATTATTAACAGGAACAGCTTCTTTTAGTGAATGTAATATTTTTAATGCACAGTAAACTTTCAAAAGAATTTTAGGCAAATTTTAATACATAATGTATGCGAAAAGTTATATTGAATACATTGGATCTTTTCTTGGCAATATTATTACCCATATTTAAATAATGTAAATATTGTTTGTTAAATGTTTAATTGTCATAGTTTATGAATATTTTGATGAGTTCTATTATGATTTTGTTTCAGTTCGTTTGATTTTGTTATTTTTTTTGTTATAACTTTTACTATTGATTTTTGATTCTTTAAATTATTAATTTACAATTGCTGGAGTTTTAAAATTAAATTTTTTAAAATAATTAATGATGTAGTTTAAATTTGCAGAAAACATTTTTCCAAATGTTAGTTACCAAATATTAAGATCATTACGTAGATTTTATATCACTTTTTCTCCTCTTATTGTTTCAGCTTTAAGTTAATTCTATTGCTTGGGTGCATTTAATTTGTTACAATTTACTCAGAAATCTTGATTTAATTTCATTGTAATAATCATTAATTGTAATTAGTACTGATAGTAATTATTCGTGTCATTTTTGTTTACAATTATCAAGGAACTTATCTCATCTCAAATTATAATTTTATTCAAGTTTTCTCAATATTTTTAATACACATTAAACGAATGCTGCCAAATGTATTATTACATTAGCTAATGATTCATATTTATATAATTTTAGTATTATTTGTTAATATAAAATCAATCGTGTTTGTTTCCAAGTTTAAGTTATTAATTCTCAGTAATATTATTTTAATTTCAACAAATGTCTGCTATTTAGTAGCTTTGGTAGTGTTGTACAGTGGTCAAGATCATGAAATAATCAATTAATGCTGTTTTTTTTATCAATTTAGGATCATAAAATAAATTAATCTTTAAACAAAAAAATGGACTATAAATCATACTGCATTCATACTGTACTATCATGAATGCAAAATGAATATTGTACGTATAATTTCTCCAGTGTTGTTAAAAAGCTAGAAAAGCAAAAAGATTCATTCGAATTTTATTCATTAACACATGTTTTTTTTAGTAAGGCATTATAATTAATGAACAATATTATAACTAATTAAAAGAATGAATAATAAATATATCCCACAATACACTTCAATTATTATACAAATTTATAATTAACTGAACTTATTATTTATTAACTCCCTTAATTATTGATAATTTTGGAACGTCACAAAATTTATCACAATCTCTTTATAGTAAGCCGAAACACGAATAAATTTCAATTTGTTAATGAAAAATATTTTATAAGACCAATTTATTTTTTTATTCAAAATAAAACTTATCGTAATAATACCCAGATTAAAAATGATAAAAGTTTTAAAGATTGATAAACAAGTCTGTTCATTTACGAAAATATCTCAAAATAAAATACTTCAGAAATTGGAGAGCATTAATTTGTGCGTATTTTTGAGATAAAAATTACAAAATCGGCAATGCACTGAGAAGCTGCAAAAATAATGGCTACATTTCTTGATTACTTCGGAAATAGATTCGCTCGCTGGGTAGCTAAGTGATCTCAAATTATATGTTTAGCTTTTTTAATAACTAAAAGAGAGTGATTGTTATTTTCATATATGGAAGTGGGAACCTTGTGTTATTGCGTTTTTTCTATTGTAAATAGTAGGAAATTGTCTGTTTATAATTTTTCCGTTAAAGTAAGAAGCAGTTGTTGTAGAATACACATTAAAATGAGATCTTGTATCTTATAAAAGGCGTGCTTTATCCAAGCAGAAATATTCATCTCTCAATTAATGGATTGTACATGAGTTATGTAAGGAATTCTCTAGAGGCTCTTTTAACAAATTCTGGTGTAGTATTCGAGCATAGTATACCAAGTAGGTATACATGAAATTATAAGAGTACATAAAAGAGGTTTACATTAAATACAATACAAGGCAAACAATGAAAAAATACATGAAAAATTAGTGAATAAACAAAGATAGTAAGATGGAGTAAGTAAAGAGTAAAAAATTGAGACAACGTTTTGCATTACGTAAATGAGATTTGAATTATTAGAAATAATATGTTTCTCAGATCATAATTACTTAATAGATGATGTCTCATAAATAAATTATAATTTCTTGATAATTCTTTATAAAAATAAAATCAGAGGAAACTACCAATCTTCCTGTTTTATTGAATTTATGTTTATTAATGTTGCTTTTCAAAGCAATATCATGGATAACTTTGTTATTTAGACCCAGTCAAGGGCTCCAAACTTTCACACCACACCAACATAAGGTTTCCGTTCATTCACAGGTTTAATGCGCAATATTCATTCTACGTTTAGAGTTTTACACCAAGACTTGAACACACAACTCGACAGAAGTCTTTCTGAACATGACCCTTCCGTTAGCATGATCACACCTTCCTATTTAAAGTCTTAGAAAAAAAGACGATCCCATAAAAGTTGCCCGTGACTAATATTCATTTTATGCATGCTTATAAATATATTAACAGGAATTTGGGGATATTCTGAAATCATATATATTTAACACTTATTTACGAAACGAGACATTTGAATACTTGTTTTCAAATTTTTGATGAACCATTTTTGACCAGTAGGAACTTTTCAATTCTATTTAATTATATAGTACCACAAAAAAAGTTGCTTTTGCAAAATATATGAAAACCAGGATCATTAATTTTGTTAAATATAAATGCTATTATTCTTGAAGAATATTTTTCCTTTGAAATTTTTTACTAGTGAAGCACTGGAATTTTAAAAGTTAAATAAGGACTTTATTACATTTGAATCAACTAAATTATATACTTTGAAATTTATAATTTCTGTATTTTTACCAGGTTTCTTATTATACAATCAAATCCCATCAAACTGCCATATAGAATTTTTCCTGTACCAGAGTAATTTTAAAAAATGGTATGGGGGGAATGTTTTTGTTTATCGTACATGTGACTGTAAAATCTTTCAGCTGTTGTTTGTGACTCATCAAGGAAAGGTGCATCAAAATTATGACATGAAAATATGCTTAACGTAGTATAGGGAATAGATTTTGATCTACCATGGTTGAAACGAAACGATTTTCAAAATATGATTTCTGGATTCCTTTTGTTGGCATCTTTTCTGCATTATTCCCACAAAATCATTTAGCAATTTACTCTCCTGTAATTAGATTATATATGATTATTATTATTATTGCGTAATATATGTAAAAATTGCAAATATTTCCATCGTGCAATTATTTCATATTACAAATCAAAGTGCTTAAATACTTTTTTGTAACAATTAGAAGAAAAAAAATTATCTTAAACTTTTCTTTAAAATTTTTTTAAAAATTTCTTATATACATTTAAGAGATTAATTGCTTTTTTTGGACTGTGTTGATATAATCTTAATTAATAAAATATTTTTCATTTGTTACAACATATTTGTTATAATATGTCCTATAATAAAATATTTGTATTGTTATATATTTGAAGCCTTTTTGATGGCAGCTGAACATACCTTATCCGCAATCTCATCAGTAAAGAGATATTTCAGAATGCTTTTCATCTTATGAGATTGTCTAAGCCCGTGATGCTCAACCTGCGGCCCGTCGGCCTTTTCTCAGTGGCTCCTAAGTAGCTCAATTATTTAAGAACAATGTATGAGGGAAATTCTGTCAGTCAAATCTATGAACTTTGCTATCAATTTGCTAACTTTGATTTCAGCCTTATAGTGTCTCCCCCAACCATTGTCTTCAAGTTGCGGCCGGCATAAAATCATATTTGTGGCCCAGCCGGAAAAAAGGTTGAGTTCCCCCGGTCTAAGCGTTTCAGAATGAGCTTCTGAGCTTTGAGTACGTATTTAACGCATGCATTAACTTAATAATAACAAGGATATGTTATATATATCATAAATTCATTACTTCACTTAAATACGTGAAGAAAACGTAACAGTAAATAAAATTAACATTAAATAAAAATTTAATACTTCTGAAGTTACATAATTATGATATATTTATTCAGAAAACAAAATTCAGCCAGTAATAGTGTTTAAGAGAAGTTAACAGCCTTAAAAAGTCCTCATCCAGATGAGTAATCATCATGTGCAGTGCCTTCTATGCTATTTCTACTAAATCTATCGAATAAATATAACTGAAAAAATAAAATTTTATCTCAAAACAAAAATGCTATTAATCTTTATAGTACCAAAGCATTTACTGTAACAAAAAAAATGAGACAACGTTCAGTTTTAGTAAAACAGTAAGTGGATATTTTATTCTAAATATTGTTCTTTTTTAAAGCGATGTTTTTCGTACGGCTTGCCTGAATTTGAAGAAGCGTTGTCCTTAGTTGAATTGAATTTTCTTCTTTTAAATTTTTTAATAATTTCATTGATTGTTCTTCAACTTTTAAGTTTTACTTTATATTTTCAAAGTGTAATTGAAACCATTTTACATTTTTAAGTAAATATATAAAAAGTGCAGAATTTATAATCTTATCTTACGTTTTTCAGAGTGCTTAATACTATCTTCCCTAAATACTGTACGTAAATCGTATGATATTCAAAAACGTTTATGATTTATTATTGTTCTAACATTGTAATTTCTTATTTTAAATTTGTAACTGTACATATTGCATAAAATTAGCACTTGCTTATTTCTTGTTAGTTTTTTAAAATGTAAATCGTTTAAAATTGACAGTTAAAATGTTTTAAAAATTCTCAACTTCATGGCCTTTTATCACTCACAGTGCTTTACGCATGCCTAAAAATGATAACAGGACTGATCTATTTATCATTAGTAAATATTTTGATACCTCAATGCATTTCCTGATCTTGTATCGAAATATTAGGACCTTGACATGCGTATTTTCAAAAAAATAAACTCGAGTAGGGAAGAATGTATGTATTCAAATTACTTATTATGCAATCTTATTTATCTCTGATGAGATGTAGATAGTTCAAATTATAAGGCTCAAAAATATTTCAAATTTGTTCTTTGTAGAGAAGTCATTTTCACTAACTCAAATTCGAAATAAATAATCAAATTTATTTTAATTACTTTAAGGAATATGTAAGGGAATTTATTTTTTCTAAGAAAAAAAAAACTAATGCAATTTATTTAAAGTCCGAAGAATATTTAGCCTTTTCCATTATAGGCTGTATTATTAAAAGTATCTTTTTCATTACTCTCTATGATTTAGAGCTAACTTATACTAAGCCAATAAAGAACATTGAAAAGAAGATTTCTAAATATTCTTGTATCTCGTTTTCATGCAATCAAAACTTTTCATTAACACATCCATATTTGAGATGGTATCTTACCTGATACTATTTCATCTAAAATGGAAGAATTAATTTCCTTTATTTGTATAATGTCAATTTAAACCTAATTTTGAAATAAATTTTACCAGGGTTCTTCTTTTTTTAGTCCTATGAATATATCTCTTATTTTGATTATTCGTGAAGTTTTATTCCAAATTGATAAACTTAAAAATATTTCATTTAACTCGCGCTTCGTTTGTTTTTAAATATTTAAATCAAGCCTTTATCATAAATTTTGCTTTTTCGTAATTCAAAGCTATTTGTGGAAAGTATTTTCTTCAGTATCATGTTGGATATGCTTTTCAATCGTACTTCATTCCTGTAAGGGTAACCAGTTACAATGTTAGATATAAATTTCTGTTACTTATTTTTTATGCTACAAATGACTTTTAAAACAAATACAATTACTTCATGTGTATATTACTTTGATAATAATAACTATACAGGAACTTCTTTCTCATTATAAAATGAAAAATAAAAAATTCTGCCTTAGACAATTATTTTCTTCGGTTATTAAGGGTTAATATAAGAAGAAAAAACTGTATCTAAATTTGCGTCAGTGAAAGTTCACAAACGTATATTTTTAGAAGACTAAACGGTTTTATTGAAACATTTTGAGAAGCTTTGAATTTTTCAAATGTTCAAATATAATTCTAGTGCTATCAGATCATTTGTATTTCATGCATGCAATATTCATAATTTTGGTAATACTTATAATTTTAATTTATAAGACGCTATTATTCTACATATATTGAAAAACTTGAGTAATTTTTAAGAAATTTATCAAATCTAATAAAAAATTCCAGCAAAAAAAAAAAAAATCAAATGTCTCATCTAAACATTGCTTAAATGTTTCTGGTCTATGTTAGGATCTAGGTTAAAGGCTGAGCAAATAGTATCGTAATATTAATATGAAACTTTCTAATTCTGTGTTTATCGTATAATTAATTTCAGTTATGGGATTTTCTAAAGGGAAGCGTTTTCATTTACAGCATGTAATTTGGCAAAGAAGTGATATGGAAACATTTTGTGTTTTTTATGAAAAATGATGACTGTGGTAGCCACTTGGTCTTGGTTTCGAACTCATGGCTTGCATTGTTATGCCATGGGCTTGACATTTAGTGCTATTAAAACCCCGCAGAGTGCAGATAGGCTGAAAACTATAGACGCTTAAAGTTCTCACGTTGGCGTGTTGTGGAAACTTATAAAATACGGTATTTACTCAGATTTCTTCCTCGTCACTCAAACTAGGCTCAAAATTATGAGGACCGTTGTTAATATCTCTAGTGTAACTTCAAGGTATGACGTTAATAAAAATGAAGAATGGGATAATTTGATGAAAATAATTTTGTTTTCCACACACTTTCATTGATTCTTTGATATGAATTGTTAATTTCCCAAACCCACACATTTTATACCATATAAATTCTCCAGTTGCTATTGTTGTTGTCGTGTATAACACAGTGCAAAGGTAAAATATTCCAGTGCTATAATAAAATTGCTTAATTTTTAGATTGCAAATGTAAAATCTATTTTTGAAGATTTTTAGTTTTAAAATCATCTCCGAGCTTAAAAATTCTACGAAGAAATCCAATTTTAAATTTATTTCCAACTAAAACCTGATTCTAGTTTGCTTTTGGTATTGTTTCGCAAATTATCGGTTACCCCAAATGATGTTTTGTTTGGATCGATGGAACAAATGAGGGTTTCCATGGAAACTCTTTTTGAGAAAATTGACGGTGGCTCATAAACAAATATACTCTATCACACTTATTTTTCTCGATACTCGAAATAGAACACGTCATAAACAACATTTTCAAATGTCACGTTCAGCGCATCTCGCGAACTTGAATGTCAGCTCACAAAGCAGATCGATCTTTTGATATGGGAGGAGAAATTCGAAGCGGTTGACGTGTTCTCTTTTCCGTTTTTCTGAAAATACGGTAAATAACGGGTTATTTGAATTTCAATTAATTGACCTGTGTAATTATCTGAATCCTCTGCTTTGCTTACAACAACGCAAAATGTCAATGCGAATGAAAATTGGGAGTTTTGGCTAGTACTGAAATTAAGATAGACGCGTATTTCTTACAAATGTCAAAGTATACTGAAATCTTTCAATGTATAATTTGGCTAAATGTTTACCTTCGTTTTTTTTTTAAAGATATAAGTTTAATGATCAGTTTTTTTACATCCCAATATAGAAAAATTGTTTTTGGAGGTAATTAAAAAAATATTATATACTATGTTATAAGGATTTCATTTTTGATTACTTTCTATAAGCAATTCAGTAGGATTTCTTTTTATTTGAGAATAATTACAGATTGGTTTTACTACAAACGATCATTGTTGCTTATCTAGGTACTGAAGCCAATAGCACAAAGAAATATTCTAATTTTTTTAATTCATATGAGAAAACTGTATTTTATTATTATTTTATAAATCAGAATCATTCGTAGTTCGTTACAAATTTTAGTGAAACATTCTTATAATTTGAATCTTAATTTAAATTGTTTTGATTTCTATTCTGCAAATATTTTCAATCGAATCTAAACTTCTCAAACAAATATGGCATTTAAAACACTAAAAATACACATTTCCTGAAAAATGATATTATTCATTAACAAAGAAAAAAAGGATAGAACTAATAATTAAACCATAATTAGGCAGAACATTTTGAAAACTTTATCAGGTTAATACGAATAATTAAGATGAAATGGATTTATTCAAAGATATATTTGATATACAAACAAAATCAAGTTACTCTATTTTCAGTTATTCTGACTTAAAGTTGTTGCATTTTTATCAGTTTCGTTATATTTTTTTGCACTCTCATTTCAAGAATAGGATTCTGTTTAAAAAAGAATATCTAGATTCATATATTCTAATATTTCCTTGTTTCTTTTAGAGTAGTATTTTGAAATTAATAGTTTCCGTCTACATATATATGATATCAATTTTTCAATTAACTTTATTTATTTCAGACATCTTTTCGTTTTAATTTTCCTTTTCCAAAATCTTTTGATCATGGACTATTTCTTCAATTTGATTCTTACAAAGTTTCTATAAGGTACCAGATTGTACCTTATACAAGCTAGTTCTAGATTTATGCCAAATTTCTATATTTGTTAACAATATATCTAAAATTTAGATAATAGCTGTTCTTCAAATAATCCATTATTCAAGTTATAAGTTGTCGTAGTTTTTTTAACCTCCTTTCATTTGTGACTATTGCATTAAAATAAAATATTTTTCTTTACATTATAAATCAAAATGAAAAACCAAAATTTCATTATATATAACTAATGTAAAACTTTCTAAAAACTAAATATAAAACTCTCAAAACAGTCTCGTCGCTAGAGATTAATTTCAACATATTATTTAAATTGATATTGTAGTACAATTTTTATTAAATTAGCTATTAAATTCTTCACCACTTTTTTTCACATTAAAAGTTTTGCTTTATATATTATAAGTTAACAAACATTAAAGTAGTTTTTTACAATAGATCTTCATATAAAGCACACAATATTTTCTGAGTTTCAGTACTGGTACCACAGAAGACCGATTCAATACCACCCACCCCCCGACGTGAAATACGTTAAATCTGTTTGAAACTCAAAATCTCCAAGTAGGCGTGGTGTGGAAATAGAAGGGATGGGTGTCAGCTCAAATACCTTTCCCATCCCTTGACCCAAACTCAAAATTACGAAATCCATCACCAATAATTCTCGCGATACTGTAGAATATGATATTAATAAAAATCAAATCACGGTATTTTCCCAAGAGATTACTCACACGTTTTATTGCTGTTTTCACGCTGATCTAGAAGTTACATTGCATGCTAGGGGGGTCTCACGTAACCTTACTATTAAATCTTTAAAAGTGTAATATTCATTTGCAAGTTAAAATATTAAACTGAATTTATATTCAGCGGATCAAAAACTCTTAAAGGTGTCTTAAAATGCTCCAATTTTTACCAGAAATTTACTAAACTTCATGAAACATTTCTACCAAGACAATGTCAATGATCGGCAAATACTCCTCACATGATTATTAAATTAGAATTAATGTAAAACTATCTGATGTGTTATATCCAGTGAAATATTTATGTAACTGAAATCCAAAGGGTAATTTATGTTCTAAAAACATCGGATCTGTAAAAGTTAAAAGCGATTACTTGATCATTGAATACACATGAATTCAATTGGATCAAACTTAAAGTAATTATTGAAAAATGCTTAAATGTGTATCCATTGTGATGTTGATACTAAACAAACTCATTCCCTGGATGCCCTGTATTTAGCGTCGTCACCTCACGTTCGGGAAGGATCCATTTTCTAAGCGACTAAGTCACTGGGAACGTGAGAAGATTCCTGCAATCGAAGGTCAGGGAAAGATGAGTGGCCTCGCAGCATCCCTAATTCTTCTTTCAAACACTCCTCCTTTCCCTAAGTCAATTTGCTTCCGTTTTCTGCTACCCCTCCGCACGATAAAAGTAAACAATATAAAAAATGGACTCTCTCGGATAGAATAAAGAATAAAAAAAATATATATTTTATGTTCGTTTTTTCATAAAACCGTTATTTTGGTTAACGGTGAGAATTATAATGTATTTTTTTTTAAACTTTCTTCCGCCGAGTAGGATTTTTTTTTCTTCTTTACTCTCGTTCTTCTGTCATCTGTATAAAATATTGTCTTGCTTTTAGTAATTTATTGCGTTAAGAAGTCCCAAACGTATATCGTATTATTCTCTTCTGTGTTTACTTTAGTAACTTAATTTAAAAAATAACGCATATTTTTCAAAGTATTGTTTCTGCTTGAGTGTTTTGCACGAGGCACTTTATTTCGTTTGAATAGCTAATTTAAAACTTTATTTTTTAATTTCAACTGTGGCTGTAAAATTTTTTTTAGAATATGAGATTCTTACAAATTCCAGGCACGATAAACTAGGAATTATGTTAATGATTTTTTTTTCTTAAAAGTCCAAAGATAACTCTTTTTTTAAAAAAAATTTTATCGAACATGAAATTAGATTATAGAAAAGAGTAAATATTTCTAAGAGAGATTTTATTTTAACTGTACAGATACGAACAAAATTATTTAACATTTTGATTATTTTCATTCTTGCAGAAATTAAATATCTTAAATATGTGAGAGATAAATAACAATCAAATAACATTTTTCCAAATATTTAAGGAAATATTTAAACTTTTTGAGTCACTCTTACGCATAATTTTGTAATGCACAGGTTTTTAGTATGCAACAATGTGTTCTTAAGCAAAATTAACTTAATGTTTTCGTAATAGTCTCAGACAAACCCCAATTTAAAAACAAAAAAAAGTTTTTAAAAGCTTTTTAAGATAAGTTATTTTTATACAACGGATTCTTTATCAGCCAATACCTTTTGATTTATGGAATAAAACATTTTATACAATTAACTACTTAGTCCCATACAAATTCTCTGCAAGAGGGAATGACAGTTCTAATGTATTTACTTGGTTCTGTATGACTAAATTATCCTTCGTTGAAACTAAATGATGAAAAATAAATTTTCTTAAATTTTCATAAACCTAGTTTAAGTAGTTTTATATAAATTTAATTAATTCAGAAAATGATGAATTTTATGTTACTAAATAACTTTTAGGGATTGATGTGTGGTTCAGTTTTTAATTTGCAGATAATAGCAATTTTAAATATTAATGCATTTATATATATATATATATATATACATATATATATAGGCTTATTCTCTACAAACAAGAGATAACATCCATCAATCACACATTCGAAAAACACATAGACAGTAGGAAAATCACATAATGAAGGATACATGAGCAACCGAGATTAAAAATTATAAAGTGGATGCTGCAGTATTATAAACATTGCTGACTCAGGACAGCTAATATATAAAATAATTTATATAAAAGTGAGGTAGAATATTTTTTTGGCCAGCCAACCTTCCCCCTTTATGTAAATAATACTGAGCAAAAACCTATTGAAAGTAATGGATACTAATATCTAAATCCATTACAAGATAGAGGTAACTTACCTAAAAATTGCACTTAAAAATGCAGAGCCCGCGCTACATCTGAGTGCAATAAATAAGTTATTGCCAGATTCTGGATCCTAATTGTAACGTCGTCAGTAGTTAGTGCACAAGAAAATTTGTTACAGCCTCATCTTAAAATTTTAAACAGTATTTAATAGCTTCATATGTTATTAAAATGTTCATTAAATAGGCCAAGCCGGGTGGACAGTCTTTTTCACTCGAGGTCAATCCTCATTTCGCCAGGCACTCGTCAATCCCTTGCTTTTCCGGGTAAATCTCCAGTTTACTCCATGGTTCTCTGTTTCCATTCCGGGCTCCGTCCGTCTCACTCCAGAGCTCTATCTCCAAGCTCCTTCCCTCTCCGTCCAACGTTCCAGTCTTTTCAAATTCTCTCTCTCTTCTCTCCTCTCTCCGTCCAAAATTAACCCCTTTTAAACACCAGGGGCGGGTCCACCATACGCCCCTCGTCTTCCTCATTGGCGGGCCAAAAAAAAAAAGGTCTGCCCTCGTCTTCCTCATTGGCAGGTAAAAAAAAAGGTCTTCCCTCGTCCCCGGGCCACTTTCGTCTCCCATTTGCGCGGCAAACACAAACACATTCCTCGTCCGTCTGGAATCCAAGGGCGCCATAACTCTCATCCAACTTCTGAAATTTCCATTCATCTCACACCTGGGCCTCATAGCACTATTCTCTATACATTGACTTGCATACAGGCTTCGCCTATTCAAGACTTTCATACAGGAATGCCTATTGTCACCGGCATTCTTTAGCCATTGTAAATTCCAGACCAGATGTCCGCGCTTGTCCGAGGCCAGACAACAAACAATGACCCCATGGCCACCTGCACTTGTCACCCAACATCTGTTTGGGGATGAATAGATAGGGTGACTTCAGATGAATGGATAGGGTGGACGTCACATAATGCAGATTTAAATCATGTGAAGGGCTGAAATGTATCACTTAACAAAAGTATAAAAAGAATGTAAATAAAAATTAATAAGAGTTACATAAATTATAGCATAACTTTAATAACACTAGGGTAAATATGAATAAAATAATAATAAGTAATTTTATCTAATATTAGAATATGGAAATAACTATAACTATGAAATACTTAAGTTTATAGTAATAAACTATTATCAATCTCAGTATTTTTAATCCTTACTATTTTGAATTGCTTTATTCATATTACTATTAATAAAATTAATTGGGTAATTCTGATTTAAGCAATATTTAGTAAAATGTTTATAGTTATTTATTATTTCTGATTTTTTTGACACCAGAAATTTATTACGTTGTATATAATTAATAACAATATTTCTGAATATAGAAACATGTATATTACTCTCCCAATGAGGAACTTTTATAATATTAAAATTAAATTCTTCTCTTTTATCATAAATATTAGAAACTATTGCATTATCTTTTAATTTGACATGTATGTCAAGAAAATTTGCTTCATTGTTGTTACTATTTGTCTGTATTAAATTAAGATATTGTGGATAAAAATTAATGTTAGGTATAAAATTGGTTTGCTTGCCAAAAATGATTATGTCATCTATATAACGATAAATATATAATATTTAGAATTATTAATGTAACTACTTTCAAAATAATGTAAGTATAAATTGGAAAGACAGTTGCTCGCAGGGCCACCTTGTGGCAAACCTTTAATCTGCAGATAATAGTTACCATTATGATATATATAATTCTCTTTAAGTACAAACCTAAGAAGTGAACCAAATCTATCATAATTAACATTATTAAATAAATTATCTTTATGTAAATTTACAAGTATATTAATCAAATCATCAATATTGATAGAGTTAAAAAGATCTTCAAAATCTAAACAATAGACTGAATAAATCTTTTTATCTTTCATTTGTTCAATAAGTGATTTACTATTTTTAAGAATGGCTGTGGATTTAAGATTATTTATTGCATCATGTAATATTTCATGGAGAATTTTACCTGTTTTGCTGATATATGTATTAAAACCATTTGTAACTGTCCTAAATTTGACTGAGTCTTTATGAAATTTGGGAGTAAGAAATATATATGGAAATTTAAAATTATTATTAATTTGAATTCTTAATTGTTTATATTTATTTCTCTATCGGAAACAGAAGACTTATAAAAGCTGTATTATCATCAAAATAATTGTTGATCACATAGTAGTATTTACATATGAAGGCAAAATTTCCTGGCACTTTATCAACATAAACTATAATAAATTTATTTTGCAAATTTTTAATCTGATTTTTAATATTATTAAAAAAGATTTTATTATCTGTACCATAATTATATTTATTAAGCTGCTGTGTAATATTACCTTTGAATTCTGTGAATGCCTCTATAGGCATACTATATTTAATAGCTATTTTGTATATAAATCGCTCAATGTCATTATATAACTGATTTTTTATAATTTTATTATTATTCGAAATCATTAATCTAAAACCAGTACCTTTATTCATTATGTTTCTAAGATTATTGTCTTTTACAATATTGAGGTCACCAGTAACAACATGCTTGTAATGTTCATCTATGAATTCTTTAAATTTATTACATTTACATGTTACGTTATCTTGCTTTATAGGCACATTATAGTTAAAAATTGATCTATCTATTTTTTATTGTATTTAAAAGCTTTTTTATACCTATTTCGAAAAGATATAAGTAAAATGTAAAGCTTAAAAGCTTAAAAAATTTGTGCTAAAAAGAGATTACTAATCTTGGCTTAACTAATGCAAATTCTTTTCAATTTGATTTAATTCGTGATAGCTGACCAGTAGTGTATGAAAGCAGGAATAAAATCCTCCATGTATAAAAATTTTAATGTTAAATTATCTTGTTATCGTATGCATCTTCGTCTAATATCCCAACAATTGATGTTACACAATAGAGCATATATTAAGGGTGTTATTGACAAACAGCAGAATACTGACTGAATATACAAGTGAGTACTAGTAAATCAAAGTTATTTTTACATAACTGGAGAGGATTTCTTTTTCATTTAACCACAACTCATGAAATGAAGTTGCACGTGAGGATCAAACTATAACTGACTCGAGATTAAGTTGGTTATGAAGTTGAAGACTTAATTGATGATCATTCAGATGATAGGTTAGTGGTTAAGTGTATTTCCTTTCATAAAGTACACCATAGTATATTTTAGTGTTAACATTTCATACATAAAAGTTCCACTGCATCATGACATGAGAGAGCCAGGATCTTTGAAACAGTGTAAGAATTAAGATTCAGTTTATTTTCTTATATTACATTTTTATAGCTGGAAGAGCCATTTTTCGTGCCTGAGCTTTAAAAATAAACCGAACAATTTAGCTAGCAAGCATAAATTTTAATATTAACGATTAATAAAAAAAATCATGAAAAATATATTCTATGCAAAGAGATTATGTGACTTGTGATATAAGTCAGAGTTATGCCTAAGAGCAGAAGGAAATCGCCGAAACTGTCTCGTTAAGTATGTAATTAAAAATTTGTATAAAATCCATTAATTGATATTTTTATGAGTTCTTTTTTTTTATTAAAAATGTTCAGATGTTTATTAAGTGTACCATATGAATATCACATCGTTTTTCTCTATAGATTTTTCGATCAGAAGGATTTTCTTAAAATCAATTGAAACTAATATTATCCAGCTTTTCAATTTTCAAAAACCCACACAACAAAGCTAAATTTAGCTAAGTTTTCAGCTAAGTTTACTTGCCTGAAACATAGAGATACGTACTTTAAAGAAACTTTTGCATTTTACATGGAGCAAGAATTACACCTGCAGTATTCTATTTGAGAACTAGGTCAGAAAGAATACCAAAATTCGTTTCAACATTTATTTAAAATATATATATAACGCTTATTTCGAAACTGTCGCCTTTAAAACTTACACTATCATCACCGGTTGTTACAGTGTACTAAATGCCGTGTGTTTGAGCGTTTCCGTTTTTACGCTACACTGTTGATGCACGAACACACAAACTCATCCTTTTATTGAGTAATGAGATATGCACTACTGCTGTAACGTGTTTTTTATCTCTTTTAGCGTGTAATTTTAAATATTATACAGATATTTTTTCCTGTTATCTTTTGTTTTTAAATTTATTTTTACAATATGGCACTGAACACACATTTGCATCAGTAATTAGAATACTAGAAATAAATATTGCGTCTAATAAATACAAAATTAATTGTAATAATTTTTGTAACATTGTATTTCACTTTAATTGGCTTTTGAATAAGGGTTTTCGAAATTCTCTAAACTCATTTAGCAAAACACGATAGCAAAAGAAAAAAGAATGAACAAGAGAAAAATAGAAAAGTAATTTATATAAAAATGACTTATCTCTTATAGGATGTGTAAATTATTATTCTATCTGCTCTTTCGACTTTGTATAATGATGTGAAACCAATGGCAGAAGTATTATGTCCAAGTTTAATTTTTTTATGAGATTTTATAAAAGAATAGAAAATAATCAGCTCGACATTTGTGTAATTTATTTTACAAACTGGCAAAGATAAAAATAAATCTGATGTTTCTCTAAAATATGTTATACATAGTTGAATGTTTCAAATTTATTTAAGCAAAACGTTATCAAAATCTACATTGTATCATTTAAACCAAATGTTTTAACAAAACATATTTTTTAGTTGAATGGAGAATTTATCAGCGTTCAAACCAATTTCATCTTGCTGTATTAACTTTAATACTAGTTCTTTTAAAAGTTTTCTGTGCGTTAACTTCACAGTTTTTCTCAATTTATTCATTACGGTGCAAAGCAACAATTAGATTATTATACGTCCGGACATTCCTGAAAAATTAACGAAGCTCGTGGAGTAATCTAATTAGTGAAACAAAATGCGTTTAGCACTAATTGGCAAAAGTATCCAGTTTTGCGTAATTACTTTACTTTTAAGCTTCAATACTCTTTTTATTTGATGCGTCTCTACGAAAGGAGATAAATAAAAGTAATTATTTCATCTCTAAAACATTATTTTTCTTAAAAATAGCGTCCAAAAAAGGGCAACCATAGCATTGATAGAAATATGATAATTTCTTGTTTTCAATTTCTACAAAAAAATCCCCGTATACATATGACGTGTGTTCATTAAATATCTGAACTTTATTCATAAATTAAACCTCGCGCGCGAATTCAGATAAATAATCTTACACTCATTTCCCCTCGGACTGGCATGCACTTCTCCAACTAAACCAACAACTGTCAGAAGCAACTCTGGAAGGCTTCTTTAAAAAAGGTTGTCAGTTTGTTGAATTTTGTCCGATGTCTTCTTTAGGCTTAAAGTTTAGTATCTGGCATTTTCAGGTTAGGGAAATGTTTCGAATCAAACGGAGCCATGTCAGAAAAGTAGAGAGCCTGTTGAAACACAGGTGAATTGTGTTTCACCAGGAAAATTGATATCAGATTTGTGTGAAGAATGGACAGGTTTATTACTGTAATGAGGCTTCCAAATATCTGTTGCCCTTGGGTCAGGACTTTTCAGTTTCATAGCTTAAACCATAGATTCTCAACGTTGGCGATAACGCCCCCTTTTGGGCGTTTGAGGCTGGCTTTCAGGGGGGGGGGGCGCAGTAAAAGTTCCAGAGAAAATTAGGGGTGTTGAGATGACGTGGAGACGCTTCGGCATATTAATTAAATATTGTCTAAAAAAGATTGTAATAAACACGCTGCTTATATACTAACAAAACTTAAATACTGGTTACCTTATGTTGATTGTGTTTGTATTTAAATCATTTCTATCACGTGTACGAAAATTCACATATTTCGATAGTTTGGGGAGGAATTAAAGATTACATTACATTCAGACCTACATTCAATTGTATGATGTAGTAAATTTTAATTTCTGTAGTGTGCGTGTTCTCTTTGTGTATGAGCAGTAGGAAAAATGTTTCGTCCACTGCTTTTCATTACGTATATTATCCAAGAAATATAATTAAATATGTTAACCATGAATTAACGTGTGATTCTTTAAAGGCTGAAACTGTGTCAAATTTTTTTTTATTTTGAAAGCAATACTTTATTGTGAATTACTTCATATCCTCAAAACCGTGTTTATAACAGGTAATCTAAAACTTTTATTCCACTCTTAAAAATAAGGAAGAAATTCAAATGCATTTGAATTCCAACAATATCCTATCTAAAACTAAAATAAATAATATTACACATTTAAATATATTTGTGGTAATAACTATTTCAGATTCGCTAGTAAAAAAATTGGGGGCTTTAGAAAAAAATTATGCTCTATTGGTAATAGAATATTATATTTTAAAATTAATTGTTGTTTTCACCATGTATTATGTACGCTCTTATTTCTCTGGAGTGGGAGGGAGCGGTATCGAAATATTCACTAGAAAAGGGGGCGTCAGTTCAAAAAAGGTTGGGAACATATGGTTTAAGCACAAAGCGACGCAAAACTTCATGTTAGTACTCTTTAGTGATGGTTGCACTATGCGATAGCTACTCGTTAGGAAACCACGCCACGAGAATCAAAGTAGATGGTCGGTATGTGTTTGGCATTGCTGCTGACATCCCTTGCTCTTTTGACCTCAAGTATAATCAATGCTACATCTACGAAGACCTTTTGGATGTTATGAGTCGTTTCTTTTTGCAAATATCTAGCTTTGTGCAATATTTAATGCAGTAGAATTGTTCAACGTTTCAATCGTTTGTCGAAAACGGAAGTCCAATGGAGTTCACTTACATATCCTCATTTATCTGTAGTCTGACGGCTACTGATAAATTCATAGGGCAGGGGAAAAAATTATGCACACGATTTAAAATTATCTTAATTCTTGCTCTAAATCAAGCTTTTTGGGTTTCATTTATTTACGCAATTGGTACACTTTGTATCTGAAACATCGCTGTATTATTATCACTTTCGAATGTGCTTTGTTGGAGATTTATCTATGTCTCACAAATGTAACCCAACTATTATTTAAAAGTGACTGACGAAAATAAGAAATGGTTCTCTTTCTTCCTATTCCAGTTATCGGGAGATTTTCTTTCCAATAAATGTGCCCAATCTTAAGTCTGTGTCTTCTAGTATAAAATGAGTTTATTGGCAGATCTAGAAGAATGAAAAAAGCAAAGAATTTTTCTTTAACTTCAGTTAATCTACTAAAGGATTTTTCTTAAATTATCTCTCGTCATGTAGAATTTCGCATCCTTTTTCATTTCATCGGCTTTTTTGAAAATAAACCAATGGTTACGGAATCGTCTCAGAGGAATGACGTTTCTCATGTCTCGTGACTTTTTTTGTATAATTGAATATATATTCAGAATAAAATTACAAGTTTTACCGATTAATTTTTGAGAAAAGGGTTTGCACGATAACTATGACTTATAAAATTTTTTATTTTTAAAGCAAAGATAACAATGCATTCAACGTCAGAAAAGATCCAATTTAAACTTTGTTTGTGAAAAGTATAGTAGGATTAAAAGGATAATTGTGCATCATGTACTAAAAAACTAACTTTCATTATGCCAGGTATGAGAATTTACGAGACAGAATTAACAATACTGCAGTTATTTCGTAATACATTCACATAAAAGCAAGAAAGGAATATCTTAAATTATGCTTTAAAATATAAAGGATCTAAATAAAACTAGTAGCGAAAAAAATTTCTTGAGCAAATAAACGCAATATCTTAATTTATGAATAAAAAGGAGTTAAAAAAATTACTTAGAATACCGTGTGACACATCCGTTTTCGTTCTAAAAGCCTCTGATTTTTTTTTTGTTTGTTTAGTCTGTTTTCTGGCATGGAGGGTGGAAAAACTGTGTCAAGAGTTTTGACACAGATTACATTAAATTTCCCTCTCGTTTATAAGTCAGAAAGTTAAATAAATTAATATAAATCTTCTCCTTAAGGTATCCGACCACGATCGGAACCATGATTTAAAAAAAACGCATAAATGTATAATTTTCATGATATTTAGAGTCACTTAGATTACAATACATGTATAAAATTGATTTAAGGACATTATGACAAAAAAAATTATTTAAATACAATATTTTGGCAAAAAATTAACTTAGAATAACTTTTTTTCCCAAATGTTCTCCTTTTGTAAAAAATGCTATTGTATTAATATTTTCCTGTATATAGATCAGACCTCTGTACAGAAGCTCAACTATGAATTTTGAAAAATTCAAATTATTTTCAGAGTTACAACCATTTGAAATAATTATCGTCGTATTTTATTAAAATTTCTCCCTTCTGTTTTTTCGTAAAACATGGATAAACCGATTTCCAAGTTATGCATTTCAAAAATTCTAGTTGAGCCTCTGTACAGATGTCTGTGCTGAATACAGGCAAAATATTAATACAATAGAAGCATTTCTTACAAAAGGAGAAGATTTTGAAAAAAAGGTTATTCTAAGTTAATTTTTTGCCAAAATATTGTATTAAATAATTTTTTTTGTCATAATGTCCTTAAAACAATTTTATACATGCATTCTAATCTAAGTGACACTAAATATCATAAATATTATCCATTTACATGCTTTTGCAAAATCATGGTTCCGAACGTAGTCCAATACCTTAACCTTCGACCACCCACACTAACAGCCATAAATATGTAAATAAGCAAATATAACTTTAAGAGTCAAAAGTACAAAACAATATAAAACATGTGTCCTAGAATATTATGTAGTTTTTATGTAGTGAAAATCGTAAGAGTTTAAAAGATCCTGTATAAATAGAATTATCTCATTTATTATATGCCTTCATCTTCAGAAGTGTTTCTGTACTTAGAGATGGATTATTCTAAATAAGTGCAATGATTTTTACGACCTATAAATAATGCCTTAAAATGATTTTAGTTAAATATACTACAAATATTAAGTAACAATTTCTTACTATCAAATTATTCTAAATTCCCCTCATTCAAAAACAAGTAACCAGCCTTCAAAACAAATTTCTTCATTGTATCAACATTCCCACCAACTGCAGTATGTAGTGGTGATTATAACTTTTAGAAAAAACGTTATTCATTGTTTTCCCGACGAAATGAAAAGATTCATATGATTTAAAATTTAAAAAAAATGATTCCAAACATCAAAAGGTTAAGAATTATTGAAGATTCAAATGTCTGCATGACAGGCAAACAATGTTATTTCAATGATGTATAAAGTAAATTTTGAGGCTTGCTCTTATTTTTAGTTACTTCATTTTGAAAATGGGACGTTTTTGTTCTATTTATCCAAGTTATTATATTGAACCTGCCTTTATTGTTCTAAATTATTCATACTACTATGTAAATATATATATATTTTTACACGCAATCGGTAGGAAAATTTATACTGGGAATGACACTATTTCCTAAAAAGAAACAATCACCATACATTTACATGGACTTAAATTTGAGGAAGACGGCCTGAGAAGACTTAGCACAGTATCTATTTTCTTAAAGTATTAAATGATTAATTTACAACTGCTGTGTTTGTGTTCTTTCCCACTGTATTATTCTGTTTTTACAAATTTGGCGATGAACTTCGCAATTTTGAGCCATGGTGACAAGAAGGACACTTAAGGTAGTATTTCTGTCTCCAAACTTTTGGAGAACTTACATTACTCCAATGTAAGGACTTTGAATCTTGACAGATTTAATATGCATTAGCCTCTCTACATGGTGAATGTTTAGTGGCATCAGGATTTGAACTCATGATTTGACAACGCAGGCCATGAGTTCGTGACCATGACCATTCAGCTATTACGGTGACTAGAATTCTATACCGTGAAAAAAGTGTACCATTCATAAAAAAAATTAGTCAAGCAATCTGCTGGTCTACAGACGATAACTGTTTATCTACATTTCATTCTACATTTGTTCCGATTTGTTAAAATGAAAACTGGTTTCTTTATTTATAATATCAAGGAAAATATTAAGTACAGAAATACAAAAGTACAAGGTAATAACACAGAATATTAAATATAGAAATGACCGAAGTTCTCATGACTTCAAAAGTTATCTAGTACGTCCGTAAGGTGCTGCCTCAGAGTCACTAAAACGCGATGTACATCGACGGGTGAGTGAGTGGATATCAATGTCGTAGATGTACATCGACGGAGATGATCCCGTTTGATTGAATCTGCCGAACTACAAGGAGGAAAGCCAAGACTCGAAAAAATTCCAATTAAATGGAGATTCTCTGCAAGGCACATTCATGCGTAGTCAGAAAACACAACTAGGTAACAGCTTCCCGACGTGGACTATTCGGAGGATTGCGTAGAGATCTTCAGTATTCCAATGCTTTGATTTTACTTTATCTTGCACTTGGGTCTTATAATTTTTTTTCTATTATTTGCTTGATGTGTAGCCTGATAAAATGGAAAGATAGTGCTGAAGATTTTGTTTGCTGTAGCCCTTTTTTCATACTGTTCGTTCCCAAAAATGCCACAATGACTAGGTAGCCATTGAAAAACCATACATTTCGATTTTAAAGCCTACTCCCGTCGACAATCCCAAAATTAGTAGATTTTCTCCAATTATAGGGAACTCGATGAACTAATGGCCTGTATTGCAGCTTGATAATCAGAACAAATGATCAACAAAGTTATCCTACTAATTCAACAAGTGTTTTAAAGCAATTCGCATTTACCAATTTATATATACTCCTTCGTCTTCCTAACATTTACTTTCTTTCCTTACTTTTAAAACGTTTCTTAGCCATAGTCAGAAGATCTCATTTGAACAAAAGCTTACTAATCACTCTCTGAAGTGTTTAAACATTTTAAATGGTAAGTAAGAATTTCCTCCAGCTTGTTTTAATGCTAAGTATAAATCAAAATCAGATGAGTATTTAATTCAATAGAAAAAAAAAGGTACTCATGGAAAATTCTGTATATGAAATGGTAGAAAAGAGTTAAAATTATAATACATTTAACATCCACTATTACACACATTGCTATATTTCGATTATTTCTAAAAATTACTATGTTTATATATAAAAAGTTTCAATATCAAAAGATTTAAATCAATTTATGAAAAGTGAAATACTCTCCCATTAACTTTTTGATTTGCCCTACATAACACGTACGAAAGCGATGTGGGAAAAGGGGAAGAGCAGTATAATTACTTATTTCAAAAGTACAACGTGATACGTGTAAAATCCAATTAAAAGGAGGAGGGCCTTCCCATTTCTTTTAACTGTCAATGCAGATAACATACCACGGAGCACATCTCCACGCGCAACCCAATTCCTCAGATAATGTCGGCCGTCCTAAATTAGAGGCATTTCCGGGTCATCTGCCAAACGATTCCGAACATCCCTCCCCCACTCCACCCTCATCATCCACCCGAGATATTGAGCCTCTCTTCTTCCGATGAATAAGGCTTCGATCGGTATCACGTGGTACACCCCCCACCAGTCCCTCCCTTTCGTTTGAATGGAACAATCTTCAGGATACAGGTTTCCCCCAACCATCGTCATCTTTCACTTCGGAAATTTTTTCTGACTTTTCTCTCTTTCTTCTTTCCCCTTATTTTACTTCCACCCTTCCGTCAACCCCTTTCTCCAATTGGTAATCTCACCAAGTCAGCCATTCGCTAAGTAGGTACACTCTTCGAGGCACGTAGGCCACGTCTACCTGCATTTCCCAGAGCCCCCAACTCCAGGCACATGGGAGTTCTGGCAGGACTTCCCTTTCACCCCTCTAGATTGTCGTAATCGGTGTTGCAGCACGAGTTTCTGGAAATCATTTGACTGGAGGAAAAACCCTGAAGTTTGTTTGGGGAAAAACGAGGGTACTGGAGAAGATGTGCGCTGAAGTACAATGGAAAAAGGAGCGGTTTCTCAATATTCTTGAGTTAAGGGAGTGGGTGAGGAGTATGTGGAACACACACAAACAAAAGTTTAAAATCCATGTGCTTTTTAAAGTACAAATAGGATAAAAATGACGCTTTTTCTTTTAAAAAAGACTTTCTTTCAATGTTATTTGCAAGCAATGCACGTATTCTTTAAATTGGCTGAAAACTTCATAAAATATTCAAACAGTTTCATTTTATTTTTATCATACGATTGTAACAACACGCGTGAGATCAAGAACGAAATTTTATTTTACCTTTTCCCGACCAATTTCGCCAAATCGAAAACCGTCGCCAAGTACTGCGACAGGCAACCAATAGTGGAAATCTGTTGCCATGCTCAAACACAATAATTTTGATCAAGCATTCTCAAAAATAATTAACTTTTTTATATAGACTGTACAGTTCCCACACACACATATGCTCATACACAATATTTTGAATCCAGCATGGTCAAAAATAACATTGTTTACAATTTGTAATATTATCTTCTACTTATTATTAAAATTTGAGAACTATTTTCTTCGAAAATAGTGGAATATTTCCAAAAATACGATAAATATGTAAGCACTATGAGGATTATGATGTTGAGCATAATGGGGAAACAAAAAGAATCGCGTAACTGCTCAACATCGCTTACATTCGTACTTATACGAATTTACGTGACCTCATCTACATAAATAAGACACATTTCAGCATTTTGACCACCTTAATAATGTAGTTGTTATGAGATCTTTCGTTTACAGGTGTACGCATTTTTTTAAACGTTAACAGTATACGGCTATGTTTTTTGATTTGGCGAAATAAATTGACGGTGTATTTTGTCAGCACCAAACAATGCTTACATCTCCGTTTTCCTAAAACTAGAATTGCATTAATTTTTTCATCTTACTTGATATAAAATAAACTCATAAAAACCAATTAATGATATAATTTATTCAATAATAAATTCCCAGGAGTGACAAATTACGCAACTCTGTAATAAATTATTACTAAGCAAATCCTTCTTTAAAAATAGATTGAATTAATATATAATTTATAGCTGGAGGAGTTTTAAGTTAATAGCAAAGAGAGAGATCACAGATTCGAGTCTTTATTTCACCAAATACCATAGTAAGAATTAAGGAACAATTACTGTGCAGTAAAGAATGCTACAGGTACTCAAAATAGCCGCGATAGGAAAATTAGAGGTGCATCTCAGACATCATTCTTGTTTATTACCACTAACTCTCTTTGAAGGTCTGTGGGACATTTATTAAACTATTCGAATCATTTTTAATAGCATTTCAATGGAATAAATAAATTTCCAAATGTCATTCATCTACTGTGTAGGTACCCCTTCCCATTTTTCTTCTCTTTATATATATATATATATATTGGAATTATCTTCAGCTCCATTGCAGCATCTTCTCAAAATTTCCTGTTACACAAAATATTATTCTCTACACAGGATTTAAATTCCGAGTAATAGAATGGTTTTATTGAAGTGAAAAAAGTAGCATTTTTTCTACGTCTTAAAAAAGAAAGTTAATGTTTGCATGATAAATATCAGTTAACACGAGAAATATTAACTTAAGCAGTTTAGATTATTTTCTAAGAAATAGACTAAGCTGGTGGTAAGAAAATTAATTTGTTTCAAAAAATTTACATGTTTATATTCTTGCTTATAAGGAGAAAGAAACAGAATGTTTCGGGTCAAATCTGTGACAATCTCTTATAGTGAATTTCACTTTGTTTTCAGCTTTTAATTTTTTAAAGCTGTCTGATAGGAGATAATTTTGCATACTTCCGTTTTACTTCAGCAACTGAAGCAAGCTTTTTTTAAAAAAAAATAATAAGTTTTCTGTAAAAGTACATGAACTTGCCTTAGAAAAAGTTTCCTGTTTTTCAACACTTTGGAATGTTCATTCATTTAAAATGTCTTATGAATTATGTATGCAATGCCGATGTGTGTCATATTACTATGGAAACTATAATTCAAACATTCCATTATATATAGAGAGAGATAGATTGCTTTGTAGTTCCTTATAATATATTATAGAATAATTTGGTATCCGCATTAAAATCATTAGATTTAAAAAAACATTTAACATACCCTTTCTATTTCAAACAACAAACACAATTCAAAAAATGCTGAAAACTTATGGAAATTTTGAGAATGTGTGACAGAAATAGAATGTAGAGAAACATTTCGCTAAATACAGTAAAAGGGTTTTAAAAAAATTTTCGAACATACTAAGAATTTAGATAATGTGAAAATTTCTATTATATTCATTACATTCAGAAAGCAAATATTTCTGAAAAAGTTCCTTTTCTTTAAAATATAAGGCTTATATTTTTAAAAGATTCCTAATATAATGCTTAAAAGACAAATCTATACTAGTGATTAAGACTTTCAGCTTTGATGATGATCTGCACAAAAGTAACGGATAGATTATAATCCAATTAAGTAAGCAATATAAATTGAGATAAAACGAAAATTCCAAACACAAGTAATGTTACACACTTTAGATCATCTGTACAGATCATTAGCCTAAGAAGGTCTAAGCGAAACAAAAAATGGGTATACAGGGTGTTTGATTTGTTCTTACACACAGGTTTTATAGCATGAACTCATACTGGGCATGAATTCCTGGGGCAGTTAATCTAATTATCAGGAAAGCTGCTCTCAAGTCCTGAATGTGTGTGTGTGGTTTTGGAAGGTGAAAAGTGAGTTGCCGCTGCTTTTCCAAGAGTAAACATAGCGTGCTTTATGGGTTCAAGATTTGGAGATTTGGCTGATAAATTCCATATATAAATGCGCTGATTTTTCAGAAACATGTTTGCCATATGCGCCATTTCTGTACGAGCATTGTCGTTAATAGAAATTAAAATAGATTCGACTGTACCCTTGATTAGGTAAACATAGTACCCCAAGATTTCATTTCTATACCTCGCAGTAGTCACAAACCTTGGTAAAAAAAACTAAATGTCTGTGTGCTCGTCCACCAAGATGTTTCTCACCCAGGCTATGAAACCTGTATTGCAAAACTAATCTCTTTCTTAAATATTAGAAAACGCATAAGGGTTTCTTCAAATGTGAGAGAAGCTATAACAAGAATCAGTGATGGAAATTGAATCTGAACTCATTAACAAACAGAGTGGTTTCTCACCGATTCTTATTCCAAAGTCTATATTCACTACATTTTGCATAACTCTATTCTATGAGCAGAAAAGAGTGGAACACAAATAGTAGATCTTACAATCAGACATTCCTCATGTAACCTTCTAGAAACAGCAATCCTTGAAGCCTGAATTCCTGTGGCTACATGAAGTTCACAAGACAGCTTGCACTGCGCTCCCGTTACATCTATCTTAATTGACAAATATTGGTCACCGGCGTGTTTGGATGACTTCACCAGGTTTACTTTTGATCCGATCTCATTAAAATACCTCCATAAGCTTCACAGAATGCCGAACATTGCATTTAAGTCTAATAATATTCACTTGTGATAACTCTGTCTCAAATCTTCCACAGCCATGGTAGCTAATTAATCTGATTGCGAAGCGTGACTCGTGTCGTTTCTGTCAAATCGTGTGTCCAAGTCCTAATGCCATTTAAGTCCCATAGATAGCTACTAAAGTTCATCTTTTTGTAGATGAATTGATGCACAGACAGTGTGCATCAGTTCATCTACAAGGATCGGTCGAAGCCCAAAGTCCTCGCATTAGCATGACATGGTAGTTTGGTGAATGTAGGGGGGGGGGGGCAGCTGCCCAAGTGCCCTCCTCGACGAATGAACTTTACCATGGATCCAGTTTACGAGATCCATCACCAAAAGCCCTCACGTTGCTTCGAAATGTGACACTAATAAAGTGGTAGAAAAATAGGTTTAAAATAACCCCCGAAATAAAATTAATATATTAAAATAACATATATAAAAATCTTTAAATAGTAAAATATTTGTTAAGGTAGAATTTGCTTCGATTATTTTTTCTTTAAAAAAATACATCCCTCTATAAAAAAATTTATTTTTTTAAAACTTAATACGATTTCTGAAAATCTTATTGCTAATCCGTTGAGGGAAAATTTAATGTACAATTTAAAATTGACTTTAGAAAAATGATAAACTTAAAATCTTTACAAATTCTTACTTCGATGTTTTCCTTCAAAAAAATATCAAAACTATTTAAATCTTTCCTCCTTTCTTTCTCTTACTTTGACCCCATTTTTTTCAGGTGATCTCAGTTCTCTTGGGGATTTATTTTCTGCAAAGATTCAGATTTTTCTTTAGAAATTAGGTTTTTTTTCTCTTACACTTTAGAATTTTTTTAAGGCTCATATTGTTTTGGAATTTTTTTCGAAGCTCGTAAGGCTCCCGACCTTAACCTCATCGACTATTATAATCACTCCGATTTTATTTATTTTTTAAACTCTTACTCTTTGTATCCGATTCTTATATTATATATATATATATATATATATATATATATATATATATATATATATATATATATATATTTATACATATATTGCCTTAAAAACATCAAAATTAAATTGCTGTTTAAATCAGAGAGGAAACTATTTACCGTTAAATTCTACCAACCAATCTGCTTTCTATTCCCTCCAGGCAAAATATAAGAGTAGATTAGTTTTATTAGCAAACTTAAGTCATAATAACCACTAGCAATATTGTGCACCTTC
>BMAV01026038.1:85578-96039 GCA_019973955.1 Trichonephila inaurata madagascariensis | reverse complement strand
TGTGTGACCTCGACCACTGGATGTTTACGTGAAAATAGTATACGTGAATGCTATAGATGTATTAAATGTTAAAAAAGAAGGATGAAAATATATTAAACATTTTTTTTTCAAAGAAATCGCTTTCTATATTCAGCAAATTGAATAAACAAGAAAAACCGTCTTAAATTATATCCTGGTCACTATAATTAGAAATAATACACTTCACGAATTTCGTGATTTGTTAGTTTACGACTGTAAATTAACAAATATGTGTGTATTCAAGGTTTACTGAATTAACACACTCACACAAATCCTCCGAATCGTGATGATGATCACCGCTCTAAATGCAAATAAGGGCTGCGGTAAGAATCCCTTTAAATTAAAACTTTTCTCCAACTTTAAGTCAACACATATTGGAATCTATAAAAGAGTTAAATTTAGAACTCCTATATAGCCAAAGAGGAAAATCTTTTTCCTTCCAAGAATGTTTTGGATTAGACTCCCACGCGCGTCGAATCCAATAACTTTTAACGACTCAGTTTTGAACGAGTGGATTAAACATCCTATACACACTGGAGCCTGGAATTGAAAACACGTGTTCTTTTCTCAGACTTTTGGTGAATGCTTCTTTAATAATTTTGTCATCAACAGAGTAATTATGTGGGAAATTCCTCTTCAGTTTATTATTGAACATCAGATCCACTTTCCTTCAGAAATCCCTTCCCCAATATATTGTTTTAGTTTATCTTCGGTTCCTGGATTATTGTTTTGAGATTGGATTCCAGAATGGTGCCGTAAGTTTCCAATACATTTCCGATGAAGTCTGCTTTTAAAACAAATATCGATTTCTGCTTTTTTTCCCCTTTTGTTCGCGTTGCTTCAGAAATGCAACTTAAAAGTTAGTGAAGCAAGCAAACAAAATTTTTTCTCTTTTCGCAACAAGACTTCGCACATTTTTAATTGTTTTTAAATGCATTATTTTCTGATTTGGTAATTACAAAATTTAGATCTAAGGCATTTTTAGCGCAGTTTTGATTTAAATGATATAAACAGAAACTTGTAAATTTACAGTGAAAGTTTTGACAGCAATAAATTATCCGCCCATCGAGTATAGTGATTAGTGACGCTGACTGCTGTGCCGTAGTGTCTGGGCTCAAATCCCGGAGAAGATATGGATATTAGTAAATGTATCGAGGTAGTGGCATGGGGGCACACTTAATAATCGTAGAGCCGAAAGTCCTCTCGAGAGGTAGTTGGAAGAGGAAGAGTGATGGGAGGCCCCTGATAACACTTTCAGGGTGTTCTCTCTCAAAAATAGGGGTGGAAACGATCCGAATCGTACTGTCACCTAGATGGTGCTCAAAGCTGTGGTTAACGACAAGCGTAAAACCTAACCCCTTGCTACAATGAATTTCGTGTGCCTCGATCTGACATCGTTCGATCAGAAGGCTTTAGCAACAGCAATACATTAAGTTTTTCTAACGAATTAACAATCATCCCAATTATCTATAAAGTATGCTTAAAAAATTTAAATGGTCAGTTTACTTGACATATTAGTTTTCAGTAACTTATAGTCTACGATATTTATATTTTTATACAATAAATCAGTAACTATAAGAAATCTTTATTCCCGGGCTAAATTTGTTGAATTTTTTTTCTCGGATTTCTCTTACCTTAATGCATATTTCAACCCTTAGAGAAGTTTTTAAATTATCGTTAAAATAAAATGGTATTTTTTCGTGAACATGAGTTGAGACAAAAACTAGTAGCAAAGCAGTCAAATAAGTTCAATCATTTTTTCAAACACATTGCAGACATTTTTTACCCTCCTTGATTCAATTTTAATGGTCTATTTTCTTTCCTTTTCACTTATATATTTCCATCGTCACTCTTTATAAAAATTTGCAGCTATTTCCATATTTGGTGTCCATGGTTCTGTTTATAATTTTCTTATTGTTCCCTACTTTCGTTCTCGTAAAAATTCCACAGCTGTATTTACCTTTCTTTTGGCGTAGCTCAAATACATTATTTCACAAAAAAATTCACGTTTTTACTCATTTAAGCTTCATTATAGGTAAGCTATATGAAGAAATTCCTTAATACAGTCACTTAAATGTGCCCTTAAAAATTTCCAGACTTTTCAAGTTTTCTTTTTAATGCTTTGAATTACGAATGTCTTCGAACTAACTGTAATTAACAAAAAGTATATCTTAATAATTTCATATGAGGACCAAACATTTTTACAAATGTTTAACTTTATAAGAAAAAAAAATGCAAAATATGAGTTTAATGGTAGCATATAAATAAATTGATAAATTAGTTTAATAAAGTAAATTTTTTATGCATGTGTGTATACTCTTTCATGTTTTGACATGAAAAAACCTAAATTTAAGCAAACTAGTACTCTTTTATATCCTATTTATTTCTCTACGGTCCATCAGATTAATTCATAATAAATTATTACAAAAGTATTTATACCATGTAAACACATTTCTCAGGGGTTATTACAGCATATAGTTTTTCATTGTAAAAATAGTTGGAATTTTTTACTTTCCTGAAAATTATTCAATATCTGCTGTTGATTTTTAAATTGTTTACAGTATTTTTATTTAGTTTTAAGTAATATATTTAATTAATATTATTACAAATAAATCAAATTTTCCTATTTTATTAATAGGTAAGAATTTATGAATAATCAGTAAAATAATTTTTAGTCCATGTGATTATCACAAATAATAGAGTTATTAACATATAATTAATTTCTCTATAATAAAGAAATCATAAGGAATAATACGAGGTAGTCCGTGTGGAAAAAATCGCTTATTTTCAAAAAAATATTCTTTTTGTGGTAAAACACTTGCGCTAATGAAAGCATTTCCTGCATAAAAAGAATTTCAAAGTATTTTCTTCCTCGTATGAATTCCTAGTGTGTTTGCTAATATTAACTAGAGCCGGGGTAGGCATTAAGTCGATCGCGATCGACCGGTGATCCACCAAGACATTTTTAGGTAACCGCTTTCACATAAAACGTTAGACGCGCCTACTAAAAGAAACGCAGGTAGTTATCAAAATAATGGGAAACACCCGTGAATAAAAGAGAAACCGTGAATAAAACTGCAACCCAAATTTGAGAGAAGTTTTCAAGAATTTACTAGACTAGAATCAAAAGTTGCATTTATGGGTTACCCATTTGGCAGTGTTGATGTGAAAAATATGACTAAAAATATGTTACATGTTCTCATGGAAAACAAAACTTTTTTTCTCCTTCAAAAGGACGTAATTTGTAAAGAATAACTTTTGGAATCTAATAGGCAAAGTAAAAAAAAAAGTGTCCCAATTTTAAAAAAGCTACAATTCATTTAACATCGTTCTTTCGCTCTACTTATCTGTGTGAATCTACATTTTGAACGGAGAATATAATTAAGACAGCATGTGCCATTCCCGTTTCACAGACGACCACTTAGAATCTAGTGTAAGATTAGCTGTTAGTAATTATATATCAAAGGTATTCAAGATTAGGGGCGGATAATATGAAGTCTATGAGACTATAGCTAAGAGAACTAATTTTAAGTGAAAATTATTTATTTTTTGATGTAGTGTGAATTGTTTGAAAATGCATCATTTGATATTATTAAATTTATGGGTATAGTTATTATGTTTGTATTTTGCGTTTTACTCAAAGCGTAGTTTTAAAAGAGTAAGTTTTTTACTATAGTTATGTAGGTAGTTACACATATTCTGTATTTATTATTGTTAAAATCCAAATATTGTTGAGTTTTTTTTGCTCATCACACCTGTGTCACAAGGCGGATCGCAACACCTTGAAAAAAATTAAAAGTAGACCATGTCGTGTAAAAGTCTACTCACCCCTGAACTAGAATAACACTTATTTTGAAAAATTCAAAAAAAAAAATCTCATAAATGTAACAAAATAAAAACGAGTTTCTTTATAGCGTTAGAAAGATTGCATATCCACTTTTAATGCATCATTGAGTGAGTATGCCAACACATAGCAAGCAGTTTAAAAAGTATCTTTGATATCACTCGAGTCATTTAGTTTCTAACTTCTAGAAGGGCTCCCATCCACAAATTTATCCAAGTGCTTATTTATTTACGCACCTCTTGTGAAGTTGCAAAAGTTGTGTAAATCAGCATAAGGAAATGGGACTTTGAGAGAATTTTGCATCCATAAAAAAGGACGGTAGACTGCATTGAAAGACTAATCTGTGAAAATGTTTTTAGTCTATCACCCAGTTCAGCTGCTTTGTTCAGTTCATCCAGCTGAACACAGAAAAAAGGAAAGATAACACTTATAAAGATTTAGCTTCGAAATGCGATGAAACAGTAAGAAAAAAAGCTTCTCGCTGATCGTCTCCTATAGAAAAAGAAATAAACTAAAATAAATATTGCTTATTTATGGTGCGTTATACAGAATAAAGAGATAAAAGAGAGTTCTTCTTTTTAATATTTCCCCCCTCATTTGAGAAATATTCCTTAATAACTAATAACTTTCAATGTGAATATCAAGAGTTTTTATCAAAAAATAAATAAATAAATTGTTCTAAACTCTTTAAAATAACTTTATTTGTAAATCAGTCATTTATATCACGATTTAAAAATTCAACACTTCGTTTTTTCCGAAGAGAAAATTCATTGGCAAAGGATCAAACATTCCACTACATTAATAACAGAAATATATTTTTACAATATTTATCATTAAGTAATCATTAATTTTAAACTCAGGATATTTTACAGGCAATTTTCAATTGACTACTTTTGAAAAGCCATGCTTGGGTAAAACTCTGCTCGCACTGTGTCTTTCTATATTCGTGTATTGATTATTTAATAAAGTTAGTCTTCGAACAACACGAGGGCTATTGACGACGGACCACGTAAGTATAGTGGTTAGTGACACTGACTGTTGTGCCGTAGGACCTGGATTCGAATTCCCGGGAGTGAGTGAATGAATATTAACGTTGCACTGTTCAGCTACACGAGGACTTTTGGTGACGGACCACATAATTTTGAACCATGGTCAAGTTGTGACATCTCTCGCGTTCTTCTTCTAACATAACCCCTACGTTCTTTGACGGCCACGATTAATGGCAAAACTTTTCCAACCCAAATCCAAGAAGTAAAACGAAGCATAGATGCAAATAAGATAACCTTTAAAAGGATAGAAAGTTTAGTGAGCAAAAAATGGCAATTTAGAGAAAGTTCAGTTTGAAATGATAGAGTGTGGATCGACGGTTTAGAATCAAGACGCCCACCTCGCTAATCTATACAAGGTGCATACTATTGCACACGAGCCCATCAGTCTACCTGAAAGTAATTGAACCGTTGAGTATTCCTCCAAGGTAGGAAGATTGTATTCTGAACGCTAGTAATTTATTGAGATTGTGATTAGGTGTGTGTGGATCTAATATATTTATATTGATAAGTGATCTAATTGCGCGATCTGAGTTAGTTAAAACGGCGTACTTTGGTTTATTCTCACTTAATATAAGTTTGTTCGATATCTAAGTAATTTAAGTTAAATTCTTAATAAAAGTCATATTAAGAATTATAGAATGTCTCATCCTTCCGATAATGATGGCTATGTCGCAAAGTGATGAGGACGACACCTGCGCTGGCACCTCCTCTCCTAACTACCACACCACACCAACGGGTGGACATTTGAGCTCTCAACAGATTTAACGTGCATCGCTTCCCTAGACGGCGGGTCTTTAGTGGTACTGAGCTCGAACTCGTGACAAGGCCAGCCACGATCCGATACCTTGACCACTCGGCTACTGCGACCAGGAAATCCGGGGAAGGCCTAGGTGTTTGTAAATGTATAGCGCCTGTGTTGCGTGAGAGCATTCTACATATTCGTAAGTCCTCTCGTGTGGTTGGTGGAAGGATAAAAAGGTGAGAAAACCCTGACCAATCCCAGGGAGTACTCCCTCAAAATCGGGGTGGAACCGAATCAAATCGTACTACCACATGCATGGTGTTTAAAACTACTGGCTAACGCAAGGTGTGAAACTATCCCCTTCCTACAACGGATTTCGTGGGTCTCGATTTGACACTGTCGATCTGGTTGCATTAGAAAAAATAACAAGTTTGAATCTCTGTCAAATAATGAAGACATCACTTGAGCCATCACTCCTTTCTCCAAATTTTTACACCCTGCTCATGTGAGTAATTTCAGCCTCAACGAATTTAATGTGCATCAACCTTTCGACACAGTGGATCTTCAGTAATATCAGTACTCTAGCCTCAACTCGACGGTGTGGCTGTGTGATATCTATATAAAACGAGTACCAAACATCACGCGAAGACGATCGTTTTGGCGTGGTCGCGTTCGGAACGGAAGGTACCCAGATCGAATCCTTCCTTCCTTCAACGGAAACAACGCCGGTCACGAGTTCACGATCAAGATCATTCGACTACGGCAGCCACCGTATGTTTATCGAAGTTAAATTTGTGAAAAAATCTATAGATGATACAAAAAGCGTTAAGGAGTATTAAAGAAGTTTTTTAAGAAACAACGGGGACGTTGAGTCTACAACTCTAACCACTCGACTACCGAGACCGTTTCTGGAAACGTTTTAAAATTTTAAACATAACATTTATTAGTTGTGTTTGAAATATGTCGGGAGTTGGAGCCTAGTGCTGCTGAAAATTCGCCGTATAGAGAACGCTGTTGCATTTTAAATCTGTCGAGGCTCTCCTCGTTGGTGTGGTGTGAAAGTTCGAAGAGGAGGATGCCATCTCGTCCTCGACACTTAATCATAATTCAAAATTACGAGGTTCAGCATTAGCCCTCGTGCAGCTTTCTTGTGTAACAACGAAAATATAACTCTCACTCTAGTCTTGTTTGAAGCGAGGGATTGTTGTTGTTTTCACCAAATCTGCATAATATAGTTAAACAGTATTCAAATTAATACGGTAGAGAGAAATTTTGAGTTCCCTCATTTATGTCAAAAGGTTTTAAATTTTGTTAAAATTAAGATACGGGTTCAATTTTATACATTGCTCTTAGATGAAAGGCGTAATTTCGTGCTTTCCATCAGTCTCATATACTTGTTAGACCTTAAATATTTTTTGTAGTTTCAGATTTATTAAGTAATAATGAACTAACATTTAAATTTTTTCGAAACAAAAAAGTTGCTTATTTATATTTTTTCGTATGTATGCACTTTTGAACCACATGAGAGTTTTATTTTACTTACAGGTATTAATACTGAAAAAAAAGCAACAACTTATTTGTTAGAAACATTCTTTTTAAACAAAAGCTGGTCAACTTTTAAACAAAGTATGATTGGCTGACAATATATAGGTGACTGCTATTCTCGTGATTGACACTAACGTCCCATAAAATTGAATCAACGTTGCATTAATCATGTAAATTCCCTGTCGTTCAATGAAAAATGCATTTGATAACCATTCTATAATTTTGCAAAAGGCCAGAGACATTTCTTTATTCATAAAAATATTTAGGAAGAGAAATTAAATAAATATACACAAGATTGTCCTTTCAATTATAAATGCATTACTATGAACTCTTGCACTCAACGACATTACGTAACATTCTGTTGTCATTAAACATTTGTTAAATGTTAAAATATCCGTGTAACTTATTTTGAGGAGAGATATTTTAATATGCTTATATTCATTCTTTGTTTTTAATAAGAACCTAATTTATTTTTAAAGTTTAAAATAATATTATTGTGGGGGAAACACAATACCACTTATACAAAAAAACTAAAAATACACACACAGATGAATCTTCTTCGATAAAATTCCCTACAAACAAAACACAAAAATATCATAACATAATTCCTCAATTATTGGAAACGTTTAAGAAAAGTTTATTTTTAAAATGCTAAACCAAATAAAACGTGGATATGCTATCAAAATGAGATTTCAGTTCACCTATAAAGAACATCTAAAATCTGAAATTAAAATGTGAAAGGAGAAATTTCATGTAGATAATTTGCTCTGGAAATTAAAAACAGATCACTATCTCAAATATTTACAAATGCTGTGGATACAAATGTTAGAATTTATATGATTTATCTCAATTATGCCATTTCTATGATATTATTGAAAATAATTATGTTAAGTTGCTATCTGGGACCTCCTCAGAAAAGCAAATTAGTAATTAACATGTATATTTTTCTAATATTTAGTTCATTTGTTCGTCTAAGATATGAAAATTAGAAAACTTGTTCAGTTCTCCTTGACTACAAAAAATTTTGATAACTTGTTTTCTCCGAGTTCCTAAGGGCCATAGTAGCCTAGTGGTCAGGGTCATGAACTCAAGGCTGGCAAAGTTTCTGTCGAGTTATGGATTCCGTTCTTGGAACCACTAAAGATTCGTGGGTGCGGTAACCTAGAGGTCAGGATAACGGACTCGTGGACGGCGTGTCATGAGTTCGGACCTTGTGCTACTGAAGGCCCCCCGTGTAGAGAGGGCCTACGCGCGTTTAATCTATCGAAGCTCAAACATCCTCCTGTTGGTGTGATGTGTAAGTTAAGAGAGGGGTACAAGCTCACGTGTCATCCTCGTCATTTGACCATGATTAAAAATAACGAGATCTGTCACCGAAAGCCTTCGAGTATGTGAATAGTACAACGTTACTCTTGACTCACTCACTCACTCACACGCCACTTAAGATTGTTTATGTAAAGGGATTTGATGCATGTTAAATTTTTCAAGGTTCAAATTACTCACGTTAACGTGGTGTGGAAGCTTGAAAAGTAGGGTGCCTTCTCAAATGTCGTCCACGTCACTTGGTGGAGGTTCAAACTGACGAGGTCCGTCACTAGTAAAGCCTAGTGCTACTTCTGAATGCGACGTTTATAAATAATCAATTCCGAGTTTTTAATAAGTCTGAATAATTTTTTAACTTTTAAACTAAAAATATATTTTTTAATTTTACTTTTTAATTTCAAGCGTTCTATTTAGAAATAAAACGCAACTTTCTCATCTTCGGATCGTCGTTATTGTTTTGAATCTGTAACGTAATGCAAAAACTTGTCCCCAGTTCATGGATACATAGCAACGAAGCGCCCATTGAACCGTTTTAATAAAGAATGCAGACGTCTCTATTGCTTGGATGGAAGGCTTAAAAAACATTCGAGTCCGATTTTGCACGAGAAGATTTAAATAGAAATCCAAATCATTTCAAATCTTGTTCAAACTTTTAAAATTCTTAAGCCTCTTTCAATTTTACATATGACCCAGACTCCCGGTCTAGACAGTTTGGAAATTGTAAACTATAACGATTGACGCCATTCTTCTTTTCTACGCGCGCCAAATATTTATCTGTTTAGAAAGTGTCAGAAAATTAAATGGGTGATTCCATTAAATTGCTTATGCTGTGTATGGGAAATATCCAATGAGTGGAAAATGTATGTTAGAAACACAAGTGCGAAATCCATTTTTGGGAAGTAATTAAATATGTTTTCTGAAATACTTTGTTGGGGATTTTACAACTTTTTATTCATCCACTGAAGTTCAAATACATTTTTTAAACTTGTAGTGATACAGTTTTTTTCGTTGATCTAAGTAGGCATTGACTTTTAAAAAAATTATATTACTTGTTTTACTCACTTGAAAATCCTATTGCGTGTGTAGTCAGCTTAATCCATTTTCAAAAACAAGATCGATAACTATAAATGTCTACATATATATTTGAAATATTTTAAATGCATGTTTGATCTATGTAGATTTAGCTTCATCTCTCTATTATAAAATTTTTGTCATCAATTATATGATATTATTTACTTCTTTTCAAATCTTAGTTAAGCATTTTTCAGGCTAGCATGGATAATCTCTTTTTTCGTTTTAAAACGAGAGAGAAATTTTTTTACGTTATAGAACTTTTTTCGAAACACTTACATCGGCTTTGGTTTGTTTTTATTTCATTACACATAACTAATCGTCGAAGATTATAGAAAAGACATTCCTTTGAAATTCATTTCTTATCGTCTTAAATATCTCCTATTAATTTATTTTAATTAATTCTAATTCACATAAAAAATCCTTAGCGATGCTTTTAAACCGCTTTCTTAGCAATCAGTCGTATACCATTTATTAAACAAGATATTTGAACGTTTGGGTGACTTTTGTTTCGCGAATAATTTATATCTGTAGTAATTTAAAATTGTTACAAAATTAATCATCATTAGTTTTTTCAATTTCTTATAGATAATTTCTAACAAAGTATATACGGATGATACTATATATATATACACACACCGTAAATGCAACACCAAGAAAGTCAAGAGATAGCACAACAAAATTTATTTTGTAGATAACATGTTTTGACCAAGTATCAAATGATTAAATTTATAGACTTCTGTGAAGTGTGGTTCCTGCCAGAAGCAGTAGCCAGAGTAGCCTTCATTGTTGGAGATCATCGCTGCCACACGCCTCGGCATTGATTCAAAGAGAGTTTGGATGTGTTCTTGGGGTACAGCAGACCAAGC
>BMAV01026038.1:69038-85178 GCA_019973955.1 Trichonephila inaurata madagascariensis | reverse complement strand
GTCAAGGGTAGACCAAGCAATGGACGTCTTGCGGACAGACCACTCTGCTGTTAAAGACGTTGAATGGTACACGCAGATACTGAATGATGCATTACAGACTCAATGTGCTGTGCTATGGTTCGTGATGTGACTGAGTGATCCGTCACTGCCATGCGTATAATTTGCCTGTCCTCACGTGAAGTGGTGTACTGAGGTGGATGCGATCGACCACGTCAGTCCGTCGTACCCTCCTGCATCCAACGGTCACATATCCGCATTACAGTTGTTTGCTTTTGTCCAACACGACTACCGATTTCCCTGAAAGATAATCCACAATTTCGGTAGACCACTATCCTTCCTCTGTCGAACTAGGATACTTCATCAAAAGCTGATCGCTGTTTTCTACGAGACATGACTGATTGTTTTTTGAAAAAACCACAAGAAAAGCACAATTGCCAAACTTGAAATCGTCGAAATCTCCAAGCCTTAAATAGCGCTTTGAGGTGGCGCCACAGACGTACGTGATGTGTGTCTGCGCTGAAATTCTAATCATTTGCATATCTCACCTCCGCTAATGCATGTTGTAAATGTCATGTTATTTGCATGCTTCCTTCAGGGTGTTGCATTTACGGTGGCCAGCAGTGTATACATATATATAGTATCATCCGTATATACTGAGATAAACACGCTCTATGACTAAATGCCTCTTTCTCAAAAAATATCATAATTAGTGATATACAGTTAAATAATTGCTAGTGTGGGCCATTTTTTCTCATAACACATTTTAATGCAAATTAAAATAAACTGAAAAGCATTTATGAAAAATTTGGAAGTAAACCATTAAAATAGGAACAAATAAGATTAAATACAATACTAGCAGAGCTCATTTTAATCAAATAATAAATAAATAATATTAAATCAAATAATAATAATAATAAAAGTGCACGTATAACGCGCACTTTTGACACAAACAATAGGATCAAAATTTAAGGGTGTCTGTTTTACGCCGGGTACAAAAATTATGGCTTTTAAAATCGAAAAAGAAATGAGCATAAAATAATTAAGAGCTTCTACATGTATACTGTAAATACTGTTTATTTAAAAGAAATGACATTCTTTATAAACTTAAGGGGTTGTAGTTCCAGAAGTATACTATTTCTTCAAAATCTTGGAATAATACCTCAAAAATAAAAGACTTTAAAACATAAGCGCATTGCACACTTACATTTCAGGTTTCTTCGTAAAAAAGGGGGTGCACGTTATAAGCCGTGTGCGCTATACGCTGGATTTTACGTTAACTATGAATGTATTTATTGGTATATTTTCACAGACATATTCCAGTAATTTACAAAACTCCTTGAGAGTATTCAAAATGTCACACTCAACTAGATTTTAAAGTTAATGCAATTTATAGGCAATTTATATATAATTAGTAATAAAGCAATACAGCAATTTTTATATAAAACACAGAATAACTTTTTTACTCATAAAAAAATTATGGGGGGTAGGTATTTTTTTTCCTTCAATAATAATGATGAGTTTGTCGGAAACTCAAAAGACCGACAACTATGTTGAAATTCACATTCATTTTGACTAAAGCTATCTAATGGACTCAAATTTAACAGAGATCAAAAATTCTGCTTAATTACTTCCATCTAAAAAGCATTAAAGTATAACCTTTCTGGACTTTTATTTCAGATTTACCATAATTGAGATCGTAATTTTCTGAAATTATAGAGTAAATTCAACTCATACACGTTTTCACCAGTTGTATAACGAACATTAAACATTATTAACAATTTTTATAAGGAAAAAAATGCCCAAAGACTATATCGTACAATAGCTATATCAAGAATAAATTAAATCAAAATAATGTAATTTTTTTACATTTTAGTGTGAATATATTGAAATGAATTTAATCCATAAACATTCAGGTTACATTATGCCCGCGCGTTTAATCAACTCTTTCTTTCTCTCTCTTCTACATTAATGGTGTTTTATAATTTTAATCAGCCAATAATGCAAGAATTATCTCTCACATTTTCAGCATACCTTGTGACTTACTGTAGTTATTAATTAATTTCGTTCACAACGAATATAAATGAACTCTGGTTCATTTTTATTCGCCGTGTTCATTTTATTGTCCATGAAATTTCTATTTTCATTATCTAATCACCTTTTCATTAGATGATCCTTGAACTTCTGTAGTGACAAAATTAAATTTATTTAGCTTGATTTCAACTGGTCTCATTGATGAGCTTGTGAAGCAGAAATGGGCTAGAATTTTTATTATTGCTCTTTCTGTTTACATGAAATGATGAAACTTATCAGTTGTTTCAGGATGGAACAAAAATTCAGTTGATTAACTGCTTTATAAACTAAATAGTTTTCGAGTATCAACGCATTAACTCTAAATACTCCACACAGAGTTCTATTCCGTAGAAAATAGATCCCAAATTCTAATAATTTTTCATTACAAAATAAGAGAATAATAGTACACACAAATTATAAACATTGCTTTTGAGCATATATGATAAAGAATATTTTGTTTCAACATATGCCCAAAAGCTTTATAGTCTATAAAAGGTTTTTTCGAGCATGTGTGAACATGATTGTAATGTTTGAATAAGCAAGAGAGCGTATTTTCACCAATTGCTGCATAGAATGGCATTTGGAGATGTTTTTGATTCGATGAAATGGGTATTACGCGTATATGAGCAGCAAATCAAGTATTCCATTTCTTCTAAGAAATGAACAGAGCTCTTTTAGTCTGAAAGTTTAAAATGTAAACCAAAATATGGATAAATGCACATTGTAGAAGAAAACAACTATAACAAACGGTTTCTTTTTTTTTTTTTTTTTTTTTTTTTTTTTTTGAAAAATAATCAAAACAATCTATGAAATATACAGGATTATTCATGCTGTTGTTGCTAATGCCACCTGTCTGACGCAGTCAGATAGAGACCCACGAAATTCATCATGCAATGGGCTAAATTGTACGCCTTTCGTTATCCGTAGTTTTGAGTACCATACAGGTGACAGTACGATGTTGCTCGGTTTCCGCCCCAATTTTGAGGGAGAACACTTGGGTGGTCAGGGGTCTCCCGCCTTTCTTCCCCTTACACCAACCTCTCTACAGGACTTGGGCTCGACGGCTATTTAGAGTACCTTCATGCCGCGAAGGCACTTTACATTTACAAACATCCATGCCTTCTCCAGAATTCAAACCCAGGCCCTACGGCACAGCAGTCGGCGTCACTAACCACTATACAGGATGGACGACAGGATTATTTATAATTCCTTTTAAGATTTCGGAGTGCTGTAGTAAAACAATCTAAGACGAATACAACAAAAAATAACACATGAAAATATGAAAACAATTCAAATTTTGTTTACTTATTTTACAGATATTCTGTACGTCAAACCTTGGTCACACAAAATACATGAATGCGATAGTCTAGTTCCTGCTACACTCTGCTCATCATCTTCCATCAACATTTTCAACAGCATGTGTTATCCTTTCCATGCTGTGCTGCAAAATCACGCGGCAAAGAAGATGCGAAAATTTGGTCTTAGGTAAAAGACCAAGTTTTCGGATACCAGGAGCTGTCAATAACGTTGATGGAATCATGTTCAATGGAATGTGGTAGGAACTGGAGTATTCACGTACAGAACATCTGTTAAATAAATAACTAAGGCATGAATTTTTGCTGTATTCTTACTTATGTTCTTTTTTTTCTTCTTCTTTTTTTACTGTATTTGTCTTAGTTCTTTTTAATACAACACTCCGAAATCTTAGAGGGAACTATGAATATAACCCTGTATTTATATTATATTTGTCTCCATATATGCCTCTTGTTGATTGTATGCTTTGAAATTCTTTGCTTTGCTTTGAATTTTTAACCAAAATATGCATTTTGTGAAGAAAATATACTTAATGTGAACCACAAATAATCTAACTATTAGTTTTTTATCAAAAATTTTGAACTGCTTTTATAAGTATTAATTTTTTTAAGTTTGTTAAGAAATCAACCTTCACACACATACAAACTAATAACTTTTAACAAAATATCTTATGAGATGAGAAAATAGATGCATAATTCTATTCTCGAGTCTTAAAATTATAGGACAAAAATTCTATAAAAATACTAAACATATGAAAAAATATTTTATAAATTTATTTATAAAATAAAATTTAAATTGGACCATTTACTGGGGATTAAATTTATGTGACGTCATTTGTCACATGATAAATGCAATCCCGTGTTTCCAGCCTATTAGTTCATGCCTTTTGCTGTTGCCAATTTTTGCTTTTTGTAGAAACGTTCCTTTTTAGAAGTACATATTTATCAACAATATATATATATATATAATAACGCACACATAGGTAAACAAAATGCATTTTATTTAAAAGTACATGTTTTTTATTAATTTTTTTATGATGAGAAATTTTTTAACTTAATTCAGTGGCGCGACAGCTCATGATGTCCAAGGCCTACTGTGTCCAACTCAGTATTCGCGACCATGGGCCCTGAGGTGCATGAGCAGGCGTTCCGGTCAGGTGGTCAGTCTTACGTGAAACCTCCAGTGATAAGTTCCCAAGCAAACTTGGTACTCATTTTATCGACCCACTGAAGGGATGAAAGGCTGAGTCAACCTTTCCCAGACCGGGGTTTGAACCTCGGATATGTGGTGTGGAAGCGCGATGCACTAACAACTGGGCCACTGGGCTTTAGAAATTTCTTAGAAGAATTTTTATATTTGAACATTTTTACTCGATCCTCAAGTTTAAAATTTTATCTTAATTTTACAAGTAGAACAATAGTCTAAACTCATGATGGCCATATGATAAATACAATCACGTGATCTCCAATGAATTCAAAACAAACTGACATTAGACTAGTACTTGTTGTTTTACTAGTAAAAATTAGATGTAATTTCAAATTATATAGGGTAAAAATGTTCAAAATTTTCAAAAACTTTTTAAAAAATTCTTATATGATTCGTATATATTTAAACCAAGTGCATTTTGTTTACCTATACACGTTATAATTGTTGATAAATATATACTTTTTAGAAGAAAGTTTCCGCACGAAGCAAACGTTGGTAACAGAAAAATGCATAAATTGATTGGCTGGAAGCATGAGATTGTCGTTATAACGTGATTAATGACATCACATGAATTTAGTCCATAAGTTCAAGTTTATTGTTATTACTTATCCCACGATCGACAGCAACATCAGATTGTGGCCCAAGAAATTCACCGCGGGAAGGGCTAGTTGTACGCTTGCCGTTAACCGCTTTAAGCACCATGCAGATAATAGTACGATTTGGCTCGATTCCACCCTTTTTGACAGAGAACACCCTCGGGGCGGTCAGGAGCCTTCCACTTCTCTTACCCTTCCACCAACCTCACAAGAGGGCTTGTGGCTTGACGAATATATAGAGTGTCCCATGCCACAAAGGCACTATGCATTTACAAATACCCTTGCCTTCTCCGGAATTCGAACACACACTCTATGGCACAGCAGTCAGCGTCACTAACCCCTATACTAAATGGGAGGCAAGTACATTATAGGGAACACGTGATTGAATTTATCATGTGACCGTTAAGAATTAAGTCCATTACTTAAAAAAGCAATACAAATATAGAAATCTGTTAAAGGTAAAAAAGAGCTCATATCATAAAGACAATGTTTAAACTTGAGTGAATTACATGATTATTTAAAAAAGATATTTTAAAAAATTACTTTATAAAATGTCATTATTTTTTATATAAGTTCACGACTTGCATTTTAACCTTAGTTGTTTTATAGTATGTTTTAAGAATTTTAAAGTATAAGAATTGGCCACTTTTTTGTTGAAGAATGTGCACCTATATACTGACACACTATCTCACCAAAAGGTCTGTTTTCCAGGAAAAGAAATTTTTTGAAAGAGTTCAGTTGCAATGTATAAAAATAAAACATTAAAAAGAACTATTTTTTTTATCAGAGTAACAAAAGAGGAAGGGAGAAGCCGTCCAGTTAGGAAGAAAAACCATTTCGATTTTCCGCATGAGTGTTCAGTAATCCGAAAATTCCGTAATCTCCCCATCTTTTTCCTGGAACAGACTCGAAACAGAATTGACTTTTTCACAGCTGCTCACTCCGGTGCCAATTATTGTTTTTCTCGCCTCGCTTCTTCACGTGTGTTACGCCCGAGCCTTGATTTTATTTTTTCCCCCGCGGAAGTAGACTGGCCGTTCAACTGGAAGTTTCTATTTTGGACTGGTCACTTTTATTAGTTGAAATGTTTTCACGGAGGTTGACAATGAATGGATCGAGTCAAATCTATTGGACCTTGGATGTCTTGATATGATTTAGTTACTTAAACTCTGTTGGTTGTATCAATACTTAATAGAGTTTTTGCTTTGCGTCATTTAAATTAGAGATAAATAAAAAAAAATAGTAAGTTTAAGTCTTGTATATGTGTATGCTTTCTATAAGTATGTTGTTATATATTTATGTGTTCTATTTCGATTCTTAATACTTTTTTAATCACTCAGTTTTTCACGACCCATTGGTCGCGGGTGTGAGAAGGTTCCAGTAAGAAACAGACAGCATCTATTCAGCCTTTAGCCCTTAGGAGAATGCACTCTGATTAGAGGAGCAGTAAAACTTATTAATCCTATTAGATATATAGAATCAGTTATCTTAATTAATTATTATCTTGAACGGCTAATTCGTCAGCCGTAGAGCGGACGTCTTTCACCTTTCTCAGTGAATCCTTCCCTTTAGATTTAATATTATTAAGAGGGACCACTGGTCGCTTACACTATTCTTTCCGCTTAGGATCAACTTTCAACCATCACCTCACCTACTCAACGATTGGCACTTGAATAGAAGTTTGCATTTGCATAAAATCAAGTCCTCTCTAAGGAAAGGAGATTTCAATTAAAATCACAGCTTAAAAGATTATTTTCCCCAAGAGAGTTAGCAGAAGCTTGAATAGAGTACGTAACGCAACATTGCATTCTTCATCAGATTCGACCCATGGGCAAAATGGCGGTCACATGATAAATGCAATCACGTGTTTTCCATTGAATTCAAAGCTGTCATTAGACTTATGTTTACGTCTTATTATACCTGTAAAATCCAAGTACACTTTCAGGTTCGATATAATTGGGTAAACATGTCCAAGTGTTATGATTCCGAGTTACTAACTCGATGATACTCGACATTAACATCTTATCACTATGTGGCAGTTTGCGTTTTTTTATGTGATGTCATTAAACTATTGACGTAAGACCGTATTTTATGTAAGGAATTATGCGTATTTTCACTATACCTATGAGTATTCCTTTGCGTTAATGCTTTCACAAAATGGAGTACATTGCTTACGAACATTTTTAGGTACGCAAGCGACAATTTATCCTATTTTTACGAACCAAATGTCATTCCGTATTAATTAACTGATGTTCCAAACTTTCTAATCGAAAATTTTACTCTATCTCTTTTCTATTTGCAATGCCTATGTTCCAAATTTTGCCACTAGGAGCGATGCTGTCGTTTGCATAAGGTCGGGGGTAGAACCTCCCTTGCATCACTGTAACTCTCTTCGTCCGCAAGTACTTTCAGGTTAAAAGGACTTTTCCTATGCACCTTGTATATAATACATATACTACTGAAGTTATCTTATACTTGACCTCTCTACACGCACTCATACAACTTAATATCTATATAATTTCAATTTTATCCATCCCCACTAGATTAATGAAATAAACTAACTATTGTGGAAAACACATTCTCACACGATTGAAGATTGATAATTTTTTAGTTTTCAGAAATCAGAAGGGATGCAGGCTAAATAGATCTCAGATAATACTCCAATACGAGAACATACCTCTAAATTTTTAAGTACTTGATCCCACCCCCACTAGCATCCTTCTTTTAACGATACACTGCATAGTAAGTTCATTGTAATATGCTCATGAATTGTTGACTAACTGTCACAGCCTCTGGCTCAATTAATAATTCTGACTCACTAATGACTATAGTCCACTTAATACAATCAATCTCATTAAAATATAATGTTTGTTCTGTAAGAAATTGGCAATCTAGACATGCAAGAACATTATAGAAAACCCATTAGTTTCGAAAAGAAAACCTCGTAAAACAGCCCATCTGACTCAACTAAAAAATTAAGAGAGAAATTCTCATTTATCTTCCAAAGGGTGAGTGAGCGAATATTAAAGTTGCACTATTTAGCTACTGAAGGGCTTTTGGTGACGAACCTCGTAATTTTTAACCATAATCTAGTGACGACGACGGCATCTGTGCTGGCATCCTAACTTCCACACCACATTAAAGGGAGAACGTTTGAACCTCGATAGATTTAACGTGTATTGCTTTCCTACACGGTATGTCTTGAGCGGTACTAGGCTGGAACTCAGGACACACCGGTCACGAGTCCGTTATCTTGAGCACTAGGCTACCGCGGCCTCTACGTTTCCACGGAGAAAAATATCAAACTTGATCATTTCAATCTGTATTAGAGTAATGTTACATAAGTTAAAAAGACTGTAAAAAAATTTTACACACACACTACAGCTATAGTTATACAATGAAAAGATCTTTTGTCTTTAATTAGGACAAAAAAATATATTTAATAATCCTCTCTCGCGCGCGCTCTCTCTCTCTCTCTAAAAAAAAAAACATCTCATCTAAAATCATTTAAATTATAAAAATATTTAAATGTATTTCTTTTTTTTAATTTTCGTCAGTTTTTGAACATTTTCACTAAATATATCATGATTATACAAAAATACAATCACAATTTTCACTTAGTTCTTTATCTGAAATTTTTAAATTAGAATTCGTTTATTCGGATATGAATTCACAGAATATTTTGCGTCATATTTTACTTAACTTAAAGACTATGTGTAGCTCATTTTATTGCGTTGACTTCCCAAGTGGATTTCTGACACATACTTGTACCTGGGTCTACAATGTACTGGAGTTTTGTAAAAATTGGCTGCTTAAATCCGTAAGACTATTCGGTCCTCTCTCTCTAGCTCTTCCTCTTGTCCCTGAGAGTCTTTATAGGTAGGAGCAGGCAAGGACGTTGCCGGACAAAGTGGGATGAATAAGTTCGACAATTCAAAATTCCAAACAGTTTATTACTACAATAATAAAAAGGAATCTTTCTTAAGAGACCTGCAAACAGTTGAACAAGTGATTTCTGCAACAAAAAAAGTTTAGATAACACTTCAGACTTTTATGCCAAAAGAATGTGTTTTATCCTCACACATTTATTTTTATTAAACTACAAATTAAATACTAATTTACTTCTAATAAGAATTAAATGTTTTCGATTTTTTTAACCATTTTATTTTTGTAACGAGCACTCAGTGTATAAAATATAACCATGGAGAAGGAAAGTTCAAAGTATAAAAAGGAAATTCTTAAAATATGATGAATTAAACGAAGTAATTGAGCAGAATGTATTTTCTGCTATGGACGAAATTTGAAATCCTACTTTTGAGAAATGGTTGCAAAACAAATGAAGCCATTTTATAAAAAAAATATTCTTAAAACGGCTGGAACAAATATTAAAATATTTATAGTTTTTAATATCTTACTAAAATTCAGTTTCTAGCGAGAAAATAAAAATGTATTTTTGAATTTATATAAATTTAGATTATTTAAAAAAATTTTACTCAACTTTAATTTTAATTATAACGCAACTTGAACAATAATAAAAGATAAAAATGGATTTATATATAAAGATTTTAAAAAATCTTTTTATATAAAAAACTTTTGAATAAAAATAAACTTAAGTGTATTACGTTTAAAGTCATATTTTTTTAATAACTTTTTGGCAACTTTTAAAACTATGTTGTCTTTTTACTTCTCAGATTTTTGATCCACCCTCATTGTGGATTTACCGCGTGTATATAAATATATATCTTTTTATTTTGCTAATTGATTGACAAGAGGAGGGCTCTACTAAGGAATTCATTTGAGGACGAGACTTTGTGTAATAGCAGTACTCCTTTAGGATGTTCAACCCTCATTGTAATAGCGCCGAATGGGAGGTCAATTCGGAGAAAATGGCCTTCGAAATTCATGCTTACCTTTTATAAAATTGAATTTTAAGTATGCAGTGGCATCTGCGTACAGATGCGGCGTACGTCCAATGCGCAATTTTGCTTTTTACGTAGCATTCTTTCGTAATTGTAACCAAGATTTTTATTGTAAAAGATGAGGAAACACTTGTGCGGTTAGCTTACTCAATATAGGAAGTAATAAAGAATTAGAGGACTTTGATGAAAAAACCAAAATTTCTAGTTATAAAGAGTGAAATTGTTGCTACCAGGATAAAATTATGCTGAAGTTACTTTCTTCAAAAAGGGAATTTGAAGGTAGTACCTAGAATACAAGTGAAAAATTAGTAGCTAGAGACAAAGTAATATCCGTAGAACCTTTCTGAGTTCTTCAGGTGTTCAAAAAATACCTTTACATACATGTTTAGTTAATTGCTGTAACAAATGTCAGTAAAAAAAGGCAGAACAGATTCAGTTTATCCATTAAGTGTCAAGAATCTATAAAAGTGAAATTTTATATTATAATTAAATCTCTAATGGAATTTCTGAGTTAAAAAAAACATGTTAAATCAGCGATTCTCAAACTGTGGGTCTGGGATTTATAATGAAGGTCGTATTGTAACTTTAGCGTCAAAGTATATTATTATTGCCCTGCTATTGTATGGGGGGGCGATGAAAATTATGGTTGTAATTGGGTCGCAAATATTGAAAGTTTCTGAAGCACTGAGTTAAATGCTTCCTATATCTCTAAGGTCTGTAAAATATTTTTACTTTTTCAAATCATTCAGGAACCTTTATTTGCCTCTTTTTCGCTTTGCTGAATTATTAATTTGTGGGTTTTTTCCGGCTAAAAAACCAAAACATTCTACGTTACTCTGAATAAACTTTTCGATCATTCTCATTGTCCCTGTCTAAATGTCGATGCCGACCCGCCGTGTAGAGAAGTTGATGTACATTAAAACTGTGGAGGCTCAAATTCCTCACGTTGGCATAGTGTGGAAGCTTAGTGTTCCTGCTTAGGTGTCTTCCTTTCCATTCTCCGGTGTGACCGTGGTAGCCTAGTGGTCAAGCTCGAGGCCGGCGAGTCATGAGTTCGAGCCTATTATCACTGAAGAAATGTCGTGTAGGGGAGTGATGCACGCTAAATCTGTCGAGAACTCAAACGTCCTCCCGTTGGTGTGCTGTGGTAGTAAGGGTGCCAAGTCAGGTTTCGTCCACATCACTTGACCATGGTCCGTCGCCAAAAGTCCTTGGGTAGCTGAACAGTACGACTTTTATATTCACTCACTCCCATTCTCCGATAAGTGACTGTAGCTCAAAATGGCGAAGTCCTTACCGAAGCCTCGCGCAGCTTCAAGGGGGAATATTCCATCATCAGCTATTATACTTAAACATCAATAACCACAAGATAACAGAAATCATTAGAGTTAAATGTTTTTTTCACGAAAAGACACATATAAGAAGTTTTGTTAAACTTTTAAATTAGCTAACTATGCAAATAATCGGAAAACTCATTGTGGAAATTTAAAAGGAGAGTTACTGAACTTAAATAACCTTCATTTTTATCTGATCATTCATTGCTACAAAGAATACAGAGAGAATTACTAGCGTCTTAGATGTTGGTATTTCTCAATCTAAATATTTGTTAAAGCTTGTAAATGTAAAGCAAAGCAGCCTAGTTGCCTTTAAGTAACATTTTTTCTGAGTGATCACACACATATTTAAACAAATTTTTATGTAAATTAATTCCTTAAAAATGATTGAGGTAATGTGTACAGTCGCAGTTTTTACTTTTCGAAGTGATGAGGCCCATCTCTGAACTGCAGCTGTTCTACGATGCAAACTCAACACCCTCCAATTGCTGTGTCAAGTAATAATCTCGCGAGATGTGACCTGGTCATTGACTTGTCCAGACACTCTAATCGATGAAGTGAGTTCGTTATTACACTAGACATTCGTTTGGGAGAGTGTCGTGGGCCATTCTGCTCACCATTTAATAAATGAATGATGAGGGAATAAATATTTTATCTGAGAACGAAGCGCGAGTCTAATCGCTAATTGCGTAATTAATTACTTAATTCAGAATCGCCCAAGATCCGATTGTCTGTGTAACTTTATATTTTAATTACTTTGCGGTTGAGAGTGAAATTGCCTATAAATTTCTGTATTATTGGACAAATATGTAAGTAAGCCCAACCATTAATTAAAACTTTTCATTTCATATCAAAAATCAGATAAGCTAAGAACACATTTTCAAATTTAAAAAAAAGCCACAATAGTCTTGGGGAGAGGATTGTTCCTGTCACGTTTTGGTTTCATGTTCTGGTGCCACTGAAACTCCGCCCTGTGGAAGTCACACGTTATGGCGTTGTGGATATTTAGTAAAAGAGATTTCATCCTCGTCACTAGACTGAGGTTTAAAATTTCAGGATCCGTCTTCAATACCCCTCGTGTATCGAATTGTGACTTTAATAATCAACCATTCAGTCATACAAAAAATAATACCCCAATATCCATATGATTTTACTACTTTTACCTATTGAGAGATTATATACATGCTATACGTTTTCATAATTTTAAAATGTGCTACATTTGCGCATTATTAGCTTGCCAAATTAAAAATGTACTTAAATTATAGTATAAAAAATTAAAAATGCATATTTCATTTCTATAAAATGGACTGATTAAAATAGAAAATAGAATTAAAATAAAGTAAGGGCGATGTGCACATGAGCAACAATAATACAATCTAGTATGAATTTTGGAGCACATTTTTTATGAAGAAGTGACTCCAGCTGTGTATAAAAGAAGGAAAATACTGTTTGTTAAACTCAACTATGCGTCAGTTTTTTCGTGGTGTGATAAGGAGAAATTTTGGTAATGAGGTACTCCGTAAATGTAATTTTATAATAGAAGTATGAAGTTCGTCACCAATAGCCCCCTAGTATAACGAACGCGACTTTACTTCAAACCAACCAATATTTTTGCGCAGTTTTATATTTCACGCAAAAAATAATATTTAATGAACATCCTGATGTCACGTACTATCCCATAGTAATAAAATAATAACCATGCGCAATAAAATCACGCAGAAAAATAATACCATAAAAAGTGTGAAATTTAGTTTAGAATGTGTCGAGTTCATTAAAAATTTCTTCCCTGTATATTTATGCAAATTAAATAATTGTTCTAAAAACCTTTGAATTTTAAAACTACGGAACAAGAGAAAGAGTATGTAAAAATAATGACAGAAGAGTGACTAGGAATAAGAGCAGTGCTCAGATTAAAACATGGTTCAGTTTGCTTAAGTATCAACCACGAAGAAAAATTGATATTCTTTCGTATCGTTCCCAGCGAATGATGAATTCATTAAGTGCTGCTGCTGTATCGTTCCATTTTGATATTACGTGAAGTTTAATATTGAATTAAGAAATGAGTAACAAATATAAAATTATTACGTTTTTCTCCTCTATTAAAGTAATGCTTCTCAATTCTATGTGTTTCTTCCCATTCAATTACTATTTATTTCATTGTTTCCTTTTTAATATTTTATAGGTTTATATGTTTGACATTATTTCTTCATTCATCTTTTTTTTACCATCTCATGTATCAGTTTATTATTATCAAACTTTTATTCTAACAGAAAGTATAATAAATCTAATACACATAAGGAGATCTGGAGGTCGGAATTATTAATAGCCTAGGCGTCTCAAGCAGCTGTGGTCGGTGCGTGAAGAGCAATTATGCCGTTGATAAATTGCAGTGGGATAACAAGCATTAATATTAAATCGCGTATTATCTTGCATAAATTATGTCGAATCTAGAGATTGACTTTTAAAAGATCCTTAACATACGAGGAGAGGGTAAGAATGTATTGTCTCAGGGATGAGAATGCTGAAATTCTATTACATTGAAACCCCTTTAAGAATATCCATTATTCTAATGTGAATAGCCATAATGGGGAGGATTTATAAAAGTGTTCAGTTTTTGAGCCATCGGAATTGTATACAACTCATAATAAACACTTTAAAAACAGGTAAAACTTGTATTACATATTGTAGGGGATAGTTATAAATAATTGAAATAATTTCGTACTTATAAGAAGGTCTCAGAGAGATAAATTTAAGCCACTTCTTTATCAAGTCAATAGGAAATTACTTTTTTTATTTCCAACTGTTTGATGCAAATTAAATAATTTCTATCAAACAATTTTCAAATTCATATCGTAACGCATACGAGGAATTAATTACAGTCATTTCGTGAAATGTAGTGTGAGTGAATATTAACGTCACACTGTTCAGCTACACGAGGGCTTTTGGCGACAGACCACGTAATTCTGAACCTAGGTCAAGTGACGTGGATGACACCTGAGCTGGCACCCCCTCTCCTAACTACCACACCAACGGAAGAACGTTTGAGCTCTCGACAGATTTAACGTCCATCGTTGCCCTACACGGTGGGTCTTTAGTGGTCGAACTCGTGACAAGGCAGGTTACGATCCGATATCTTAACCACTCGGCTACCGCGACCACTCGTGAAATGTAGCACTTTTATTCTTTCTTCAAATCCATTGAAAATCAAGAAAAAGGGCTTGATTTATTCTACTTAATGACCAATAGATTGCTTAAGCCCCAGAAGAGATGAATCAAGTCCTTAAGTCCAATTCCTGGTCGAGAAAATTTTCTTATTTCCTATATATTCAGTTACAGTTATTATTTCTGTGGGATATGGAGCGACGCGAAGGCTATTATCCCATCCTAAATATTCCTTCACTTTGTTTTCTACATTTTTCCAATGTTACAAATTTTGATTGGTTGATTTTTTCATTGACGTCACACTCGTAATATTGAACCTCGGTCAAGTGAAGAGGACAACATCTGAGCTGACGTCCGACTCTCCAGATTTCCACATTATGCCAACGAGAGAACTTTGAGCTGACAAATTTAACGCGCATCTGGCTTATGGCACGGCGGCTTTTAAATTACACCACGATTCACAGGTCTCGAGTTTCCAACCCTGACCCCTCGGCTTCCGAGACCATGTTTCGAGTATTTATTAAATTGAATTAGAAAATTAAAATGTCTGCTCACTTTATATATAATGTTTTCTACTTATTATATATATTGTTTCTATAAATATACATTTTGAATTTAACAAAGCTTTAGAGCTTAATATTGCAAACACTTGATCATAAGACAAGAAATGTGTGTGACTTTTCTTTTACCAACTCTAGTTTTATACTAGTGTCCCCATGTGATAATTTTCTTTAGCATAATCGTGTACTAAAAGCTCGATACATACAATTGTCATAGATTCTGCACTTGCTAGTAAAAACTAAACAAACTAAGCCTTTCCAATTATTTACAGTAATTATTAGCAATTTCTTTAAATTTGTTACAAAAAAATTAGTTAATTAGAAATATCTATAAAGCTAATCAATTCCATTTTTGTATTTTAAATCCCTTTTAACATCATTTTACTACATTGTATCATTTTTCTATTATTTTGAAAACATTGTTAGTATCTGAAGAAAAACGTAAGTTAACTTTGAAAATCGATTATTATTTTTTTTATTTGTTCAACATTTGTCATTTGTGATCATGTGAAGCAAATATTTTCATAGGTCTAATTATTAAATTAAAAAGGAAATATTTTTTAACCAATTATTAAGTCAGCTATTTCGAGCTCGAACTTGAAGTAAATAGGTAACAAACATGCTAGAAACCTATCTCTCCAAAAGTAAGAAATAATGCATTGAAGTAAAGTTGCTTTTAAAGGGATTGCGTTGAAACGACATCCGAAATATATACCGCTAAAAGAGTATTAAATATCAAAATTAAAAACTTTAAATAATTTCCTTAAATTTAAAAAATAGCTTTAAAAAATGAAAAAAAATTGAGTGTAACGGACCTGTAGGGTGCTCAAAGCTGCGGCTAACGGCAGACGTAATCTAAACCCTGACCACGAAGATCTTCGTGGGTCTCAATCTGACAAAGCCGATCGAGTGGCAATAGAAGCAACAACCGAATTTCCAAGAAGTTCATTTACATCGAATCAATCAAGAGCTATCGTTA
>BMAV01026038.1:43884-68638 GCA_019973955.1 Trichonephila inaurata madagascariensis | reverse complement strand
CACTCGGCTACCGCGACCACTCGTGAAATGTAGCACTTTTATTCTTTCTTCAAATCCATTGAAAATCAAGAAAAAGGGCTTGATTTATTCTACTTAATGACCAATAGATTGCTTAAGCCCCAGAAGAGATGAATCAAGTCCTTAAGTCCAATTCCTGGTCGAGAAAATTTTCTTATTTCCTATATATTCAGTTACAGTTATTATTTCTGTGGGATATGGAGCGACGCGAAGGCTATTATCCCATCCTAAATATTCCTTCACTTTGTTTTCTACATTTTTCCAATGTTACAAATTTTGATTGGTTGATTTTTTCATTGACGTCACACTCGTAATATTGAACCTCGGTCAAGTGAAGAGGACAACATCTGAGCTGACGTCCGACTCTCCAGATTTCCACATTATGCCAACGAGAGAACTTTGAGCTGACAAATTTAACGCGCATCTGGCTTATGGCACGGCGGCTTTTAAGTTACACCACGATTCACAGGTCTCGAGTTTCCAACCCTGACCCCTCGGCTTCCGAGACCATGTTTCGAGTATTTATTAAATTGAATTAGAAAATTAAAATGTCTGCTCATTTTATATATAATGTTTTCTACTTATTATATATATTGTTTCTATAAATATACATTTTGAATTTAACAAAGCTTTAGAGCTTAATATTGCAAACACTTGATCATAAGACAAGAAATGTGTGTGACTTTTCTTTTACCAACTCTAGTTTTATACTAGTGTCCCCATGTGATAATTTTCTTTAGCATAATCGTGTACTAAAAGCTCGATACATACAATTATCAGATTCTGCACTTGCTAGTAAAAACTAAACAAACTAAGCCTTTCCAATTATTTACAGTAATTATTAGCAATTTCTTTAAATTTGTTACAAAAAAATTAGTTAATTAGAAATATCTATAAAGAGCTAATCAATTCCATTTTTGTATTTTAAATCCCTTTTAACATCATTTTACTACATTGTATCCTTTTTCTATTATTTTGAAAACATTGTTAGTATCTGAAGAAAAACGTAAGTTAACTTTGAAAATCGATTATTATTTTTTTTATTTGTTCAACATTTGTCATTTGTGATCATGTGAAGCAAATATTTTCATAGGTCTAATTATTAAATTAAAAAGGAAATATTTTTTAACCAATTATTAAGTCAGCTATTTCGAGCTCGAACTTGAAGTAAATAGGTAACAAACATGCTAGAAACCTATCTCTCCAAAAGTAAGAAATAATGCATTGAAGTAAAGTTGCTTTTAAAGGGATTGCGTTGAAACGACATCCGAAATATATACCGCTAAAAGAGTATTAAATATCAAAATTAAAAACTTTAAATAATTTCCTTAAATTTAAAAAATAGCTTTAAAAAATGAAAAAAAATTGAGTGTAACGGACCTGTAGGGTGCTCAAAGCTGCGGCTAACGACAGACGTAATCTAAACCCTGACCACGAAGATCTTCGTGGGTCTCAATCTGACAAAGCCGATCGAGTGGCAATAGAAGCAACAACCGGATTTCCAAGAAGTTCATTTACATCGAATCAATCAAGAGCTATCGTTACAGATTAAAACTTTATTGATTAATGAAAAGCCTCGAAGAGCTGTACTCTAAATATTTGTGTAACGGCACTCGTCTGCTCTTGAAACTCCTTTAACAAATCTCACTTAGGTACTCATTAATAAAATGAGTTTGCTATGTGCTTGATAAGAATAAAGCGAGTTCGGTTGTTTCAAATGCACATACTTTTCTAGCACACCCAAGTCAATAAAGTGCGTCTTCTAACAGAGCAAATGCGTTTAGAAAAGCAGTTTAATTAACCAGAGTGGTGCGCCTTCGCACTGAACTAAAAACCGTGTCACGCGTGGAGTGCTCTATCAATTAGATATTTGCTTTACCAGTTTTGATTCAATTACTAAAAGAATTGAGTTAGCGTTGTTTTGACGATAACAAAATTTCCCGCATTTGTTTGCAGACTTTGTGATTTAATCCAATTGGCAATTAATCTCAATGGAGCTTCTACAACACTACTTGCTCTATTAAATTTTGGTATAATATCGTTTAAGATTAGAGTAATGTGGTTACGAAATATTAAATATAGAGAAAAATGTCTTTATTATATTTATTGAGTCTTTCACGAGGCGTAATGAATTCATCAAAAAAGACAGAACATTTTTTTACTAAATACTTACTAAAAGTTGAAAGCAGGGGAAAAAATATACTGCGAAGCACTTTTCATTAAAGAAGTTAAATTAATTAATTGAACAGAATTTTTCCTCGGTGAATTAATTAAATGGAATATTATGTTATATATATATTATATATATATATATACTGAGTTATGTGTAATATGCATTATTACCCTCCTCACATTCAAAGCCCGTTTAACTAAATACAACCTGTTATTGCATTGTCTAATTATTTTGTATTGCTTTCATTTGACTATTAATTGGTTGTTTATTTAGATCGCTCTCTCTCTCTCTGAAGCAACGCAAAGGCTATTGGCGAGGAATTTTATTTGAACCACATTTAAATGAGAAAAACGAAATATACACTTTCGCTACACGGCAACATGAGGACTTTTAGCCTTGACAGATTTATGTTTCATAGGCCCCTTAGCACATTTATGGGGCCATGGTAGCCTAGGGGTCAAGGTTATGGACTCGTGGCTGTCGTGTCGAAAATCCGAGCCTCGTGACGCTTAAACCCGCCGTGTAGAGGGGCTGATGCATGTAAATCAAACGTACTCCCGTTGGCGTGGTGTGGAAGTTAGGGTGCTAGCTCAGGTGTCGTCCACGTCACTTGACCATGGTCCAAAATGACCAGGACCGTCCCCAATAGCTCTCGTGTAGCTTTATAGTGTGACGTTAATATCACTCACTCGCATTACACAGCTCCCTTTAAAGACACCAAGACTCGAACCCAAAACCCACAGAATCAACGCCGACTCTGATTTTGCAACCACCACTCAGCTATTTCGGCCACTGGTTGATTATTCCAATTTCGAATCAAAATTTGCTTTTAACTTAACTAATGCGTATCTTAATTTTCTGCCGCATTCAGGTGAAGTCGTCATCTAATTAAAATAATAAAATTCCCTACCCAAGCAAGAATATTTATGTATAGACGAGATTGTCACATTCTTTTAAGTCATTTGGTTTAATTTCAAATGAAAGCTTCAAAAATAGAGTTAATGTATTTCAAATTTCAACTCTCATGTTTTAAAAGCAAATAGTTAATTATAGTACTCTTCTCAAACTCTTAACCTTATTTTCGGAAATTTCTTGCACCTGCTCTGCAAACTTATAAACAAGTTGACAGGTTTGAGTCACACTTCAAACAATTTTATATGTAGTTTTCAATAAATTTCAACACAAATAATAATCTATAATTTTCCAATTCGAACATAATCGGTTAGTTGGTTCATAAGTAGCTATCAAATCTTACCCAGTTTAAAAATTCCATTTTAACATTGTTACATTTGGAGACTCAATTTTCTCAGTTCTACTTAGGAAAATACGTCTTCCTTTTCAAATATAATTTTTCGATCATAACAATTTAAAATTTTATTTTTAAAATGATCTGAATAAATTATTTTTTTAATAATTTTTAAAGTCTCTGAGAGCGTATTCTTTTGTGGTGAAGAGGGCACTGTAGTTGAGTGGTTTTGTCACAGAACTCGTGATTGGAGCTGGTTCAAGTCCTAGTTGTACTAAAGACCAATTATGTAGATCAATTAATAGATACATAATATATCTGGAATCGATATCCTCACACTAGAGGGGCATAAAAATTAAGTGAATTAGGTACTAGCTGAGTTGTGTGCGTCGTCCTCATTGCGTGACCGTGATTCTCAAATATACGTTGCTAATAATCCAACTTTTTCTTCTAAATCTGATGTTCATAAGCCGTTAATTATTTTTCAGAGAAACCCTGAGCTGTGCAAGGTCGACTCAGCCTTTCATCCCTTTAGGGGGTCGATAAATGAGAATCAAGCTTGCTTGGGAACTAAATACTGGGGGTTTCGTGTCAGACTGACCACCTGATCAGAAAGTCTGCTCATGCACCTCAGTGCTCAAGGTCGCGAAAACTGAGATGGGCATAAAAGGCTTTGACCCTACGGGCTGTTTGTGGCACTGAATTTGAGTAATATACAGAGATGTTACAAGCTCTCTGGAATCAGATGAAGCGCTGAAGACTAGTTGTCATGGTCACGAACTCGTAGCTGGCGTGTTTTTAGTTCGAGCTCTCTAAGCCCACCATGTAGAAAAGCAGATAGCCTTTAAATCCATCGTTGTTCAAAGTCCTCACGTTGGCGTGGTGGAGAAATAAGGAGAGTAGGGCACCAGCTCAGGTCGTCCTCGTTACTAGAGCGTAATTAAAAATTACGAGGTTCGTTACTAGTTTCTCTCGTGTTGCTTTGTGGTGTAACACTAATAAACATTCCCTCAGTCAAAAACACAGACACTAGCTAAACATTGAAGCCATAAAAAAATGCAATGCTGGAACTAAGCAATCTACTTTTCAGGGAATGAAAAATTGTAGTATTTAAATTCTAATGAATTAACTCTGATATCCGAACCATTTGTAGCATTTTTCTTGAAGATATGCACATAACTAAATAATAATTCATTGATTTGACATTTTACTTTCTTTTTTTTTCCTCGCTCTTTCACTTATGTTTCGTGACAAATTAACTTTTGCTCAAAGCGTAACATTCGTATTTAATGAACAAAAATATGGAATGAGGGAATGAAAATGTGTTACAAGCACGTTCCACTTTCTGGATCAAGTGGAAGTTATTCCTTCCTTTCACGCATCGCTGAAATTAGAAATCTATTAATATATCAATAGGAATGAATGAAAATCTTAATTTGCATGACTTCCATTGAAAGATATTTATTTCTGTCATTCTTAAACGCACAAAAATAATGAAATAAAGTTGTACTATGCAAAATTATGTATTCTTTATATGTAAAAAAGGGGTATATATATATATATATATATATATATAATTTTTAATACATTCTTCAATACCGAATAAATATCACGAAAGATTTGTATCTCTAATGATTATATTTATTTACTTCATGTTTTGGAAAAAATACGACTACTGGATCTTGCCATTTTCATGGTACCATGGTTCACTGATGAAGAACACCACAATAAGTGAGTGGGCGAATATTAGAACGTAGCACTTTTTGGCTACTTTTAGAGAAGGACCTCATATTTAGAACCATCTGAGCTCGTAATCTTTTTTGCATAGTGGTTCTTCAGCGGTGCTAGATTCGAACTCATGACACGAGTTTGTTAGCTTGAGCAGTAGGCTAACGTGGCCATCCACACCACGATAAAAAGAGGACTTTGAGTTTAGATGCATTTAACATGCTCCAGAGCCCCAAGATAAAGCTCTTCTTTTATTTTTAAACTCTTTTTTTTTTCTATTCACGAAAAACCAAAAATTTGGTCATCGGTCTTCGTGTTTTGCAAATTTTAGGCTAAAATAAATTTTAAGATACAACATATTTTTGTATATGAATCATGAATTTGATATATTTTATATAAAATTCAAATTCAGCTAAACTGAAAAAAAAATTCCTAAGATTACTTTAGAAGCTCGATTTTTTTTAATTACTAATTTCATCTAGCATTTTTTCTTAGAATCTAGAGATTTGTAAGACATTATCCATGGCAAATGTGCAAGTCCTTTTTTTAACATCTTTTTGAAGAGACCAATAACATTGTCGCACACTTTGATGATATTTGTGACTTCAAGACAGACTTGATTTCGATGGTATTTTTTAATCAACTCTTGCAATTCCCTCTACTTTATCGAGATTTTGTTCTTCGGTGGATGTTTTCATTACTGATTTCTACGATATTAAAAATAATATATGAAATCAAGAACAGATTGTTCTCGTCTCTAAAGTACCTTTAAAAAATTTTCTTGAAAAGATTTCGGTATATAAAATGTCATGTTAGACAAGAATCAAATTCTCGTTAATTTAACAAAAAAAACTGTTCAGATTATTCAAGCATTTGTTGATAAAAATCTGGGAAAAGTTGTTGTTAGGAGGAATATATATTTTTTATCATTTTTACTATATTAATAGAAACCACAAGAGATTGCTTTCAAGATTCGCTTTTTTTGCAACATCGTGCTAGCAAGATTCTTGAAAATGCTCACAAAGATAGAAATCAGAGTTAAGTTACGAGCACAGTAGGAGAAAGACAAGAGGAGAGGTTGAAAAATGGGCTGTCTTTTTTTTTTCAAAAAAAAAATGTAAAATTTTTTTTTTTTTTTTTTTTTTTTTTGTTTGTTTGTTTGTAATGTTTAGGCAATTTTGAAATGTTGCAAGATATAGTTGAAATTATTTTTAAACTGTTCTAAATGTTTTATGAAAATTATAAGTGTTTTATAAAATTCCCTAGTGACCCACGTTTCTGAGAAAGGTGACCTTTTTTAGTGAGGGAAAACACTAGCAGCGTAAAATTTCTCTTAAGGAAGAATTTGTGATTAAATTATATCATAAAATTTCACGTTATAGCGGACGCATAAAAACTTTAACGTTAGAGTCTCTTTGAAACTAAATACCTGAATTTATGAATTTGAAAGAGAGGGAGGAAGAGTCCCTCACTACCACAGAAAGAGAAAGATGCATTACATTTACTCCACAATTTTTAAGAAATAAATGCATTTTTTTGCAATGTTTTTCTTAATCAACTGCTTATCTAAAAGTAGCTTTAATTACACACACACATAAAAGGTACACAATTTACCAAAAATAATAATTGTTTTTGAATTTCTTTGTATAAAGTCTTTATAATTTAATATAATGGAATCTACATAATTTCAAGGATGAGATAAAGTGACAATTCCTCAACCTTTAAGTGCATTGCTTTCGCAAAATTAATGACATTTCGATCGAATTGTCATTTAGAGGGGAGAAGAGTACTAAACTAAACGGCTCAACAGTGGATTAGGTCAAGGTCTTGTGTGCCTATCTCAGTATACATGACCTTGGGCGTTAAGGTGCATAAGCAAATGTTCCGGTCAGGTGGTCAGTCTGACGCGAAATCTCCAATGTTTAGTTCCCAAGCAAGCCTGGTCCTCATTTATTGACTCACTGAAGGGATGAAAGGCTAAATCGACTTGCTCATTCTGGGATTTGAATCCCGGAGCTGGGGCGCGGAAGTGAGAAACAATACCACTCAGCCATTAGGCTTATTTAGAGTACTACTGTATTAAAATATATATTTTCCTATTTGTCTAGATATTTTTTCAAAATGATTCAACATATTATGTATAGAACTTTAGAGTAACCCCAATATTGGAAACACATGTGTGAATAATTTTCTTTAATTAAAACCTATAACTTTGTTTGAAAGATGGAAGGAATTTCTCCCTGCGCTCCTTTAGAAAACAAAAAGTTCTCCACCTTCAAGCTTAATTCACACACAAAAAAAAAATTATTGTTTCTCTTGAAAAAAAATATATCTGTATTTATAATTAGCATGATCAATTTGTTGTATGATTTCATGTGCTATTGCTTGTTCCATATAAACTTTGTAATCTTACTTGTATAGTGCATTTTCAATACTTTATGTAAAAGAAATTAAAAACTTATTTGTTAAAATTATTTTTTCCATCAAAATAACTAAGAAATTAATTTTTAATGCAAATTTCATTTCTTACTTGAGTTAAAGGACTGGAGAATATATTTCAACCACAAATTTTTTTAGAATGTATATTGCACATTTAACAAAATATTGTTTTACTGCAAACATTTTTCTGTCTTTAGGCATTTCTTTCCCATATGTTGATTTGCTCTTTAACTTGCACATTGTTTTTCTACATGTGTCTGTAATTTTTCTATAGACTGTCTGTATTTTCTGTAATTTTTCTATAGACTGTCTGTACTTTCTGTAATTTTTCTATGTCCTCAGTCAATTATATCAGAAATTAAGAAATATTCGCCTAAAATACAAATGTGTCTCGGAGAAAGAATCGCGAAATTTGTGTCCCTGTGGTTTGGAGTTTGATATTCGATTTTTCCAGAGAAACATTCATTGACTAATGCCAGTTCAATTTAAAGCTTTCCATTCCGTATTATATAATTAAGTTTAATTCGAGTGATGCATCAAGTAATATGCCGATGGAATTATCACATGTTTATTTTATTTTCATTTGAAATGAGGTGCATTAAAAGCGTTCGATTTAAGCCATTGTTCATTTTTCACCCATTAAGCTTTATTTAAATAAAAAAATGGATTACAAATTAAAGGTCTGATCGCTTAAATTTATTTCGCTCTACTACTGTCATTTGGATATTTGGATATTGCCCTTTTTGGGACTTAAGTATGCATTTAGCTTTTTTTTTATTATTATTATTCTATATTTATTTATTAAGGAATGCAAAAAGTTGAATACTTTTGTTATTAATGATACCTTTCAAAATTTAGGGAAGTTTTAATAGAAAAACGAAATCTTCATTTTTCAAACCTTTGAATCCATCTTTTTTTTAAGTTTCACTTATATTTTTAAATACGTTATGGGAAAAATAGTCAAGTATATTTTAAATTCTACTTCAAAATAAAATGTAATTTTAATTGCTTAAAACACCAATTTATGAAAAATAAAATGGTCTTATCTCTATAAATATGATATGAAAGTAAAGAATCAGATGAAAATTCGTTATTGGTTTATTTCTCTCTCTCTCTCTCTTTTTTTAACTTTTTTTTACGGAGCCGAAATTTTTTTTTTCTTATACATATTTTGAGCTTTTTAAATCAAGAAATGTTTTTATCCAAAAATTAAATAACTGTGCAATTATTAAAGATGACTTTGATTATTTATATTATTTAAAGTATATTCGTCATATACTCCGTAAGATATCTATTACCACTAAAAAGTTTCATTAAAGGTCCATTAGCCTATTTGGAACGTCATTGGATATCTATAAGAAATACGTCGATGTATGGGATAAAAATATGTGGATTTTCTAGGCTGACATGATTTATATATTCATATATATATGTAGAGAGAGAAAACTCTCTTTTCCTTTGCAGTTTTTCTTATTTCCCCGATAAAAAAAGTACATCGACAGAACAGTTTCACACGCAATTTATTATTGTGTGTGCGGGTGCTTGAAATTTGAGGATAGCACAAAAATTAAAGTATCCTACTACGTTGAAAATATTAATTTTTCAACCCTATTTACAAAACCATTTCTTTAACGTAGTTTAAACTTTTCTTACTTTCCTAAACGTTTTACAATTTGTTCCCAGGTGCTTTAAGAAAAAGCTATTTTACAGTTTTAAAATATTCAAATCGGTTGTAAACCTTTTACTTAGATTTTTTCAAAACTTTGCTTTTTATAAAAATATTTCTCACTTCTAGCAAAATATCTCAAAAAGTAATCCAGATGTTTCGATAAAAATTTAAGCCTGTGTTTCAACTTATATAAGCAATGAAATGAAGAAAAAATTTTGTTAATGATGAAATATTTTTTTGGTGAAACTTAGGTTGTATTTTTATCCATATTTTTTTTATATTTTTATTCAATTTATTTGCAATTAAAAAATTTACTTACATTTTAGTCGATTTCATCCATTATTCTATTCTATAACATGTTCACATAAAAGTTTAATTGCTAATTGAGAGCTTTTGTAGAGCGTTAACCGCACGCTTAGATTAAATTTCATTAAAAATTCCAGTACTTCCAGTTTTTCAAAAATTACTAAATTTTTTTAAAAAAACTTTTGAGCATTTTTTATTACAATTGACAGTACATATGAAAGTCATAAAAAGTTATTCAAAAATCAATTTTGGGAAAAAGAAATTCGAAAGTAGTGGGTCATTTTCAAATGACTTAAAACTTTCAAAAATAACATTGTAGAAGATTTAGGTGACACAGAAAAAATGTTACCTATAAAATCAAATATTACGTGTTTTATTCAACAACTACACGTTCAACAGTGTTCAGTTCTCACTCGGGCAGGGTGCACAAGTTTCGTGAGAAGAGTGCCAACTCAGAGATTATGTTCGTTATTTGGCGTTAGTTCAAAATCCTGAAGTTCGTCTTTAATACCCTCGGGTTGCTTTAAAATGATCTGTTCATTAACAATATTCAAAGCTCAAGTGAGAGGATAATCAGATTCCTTTCAGTTAAGTACCTAACTATGAAAGAAATGCATATCTTTGTATGAAATAATGGAGGAGTTGGAAACCTCTCTCTCTCTCTCTCTATATATATATATATACTAACAATGTTAAATTGGCTGTTTTCGATGTACCTTTTCTCAAAACCTGTTACATGCACATGCTTGAAATTTTTCATACAATTAAAGTATACCTTTCTCATTATACTGAAATGAGCTTTTAGCTAATTTTGAATTTGCTTATAATTTATAAAATATTTTATAAAACACAGTGAAATTTCACCTATTTTCACACAAAAAAATCTATAAAAAATGAATTTTTGAGTTTTTTTTAAAAAATGCTCATTTCAGTATATATTAGCCATTATTATAAATATATCATAAAAAAATTTGCATACCTGTGAACAGCAGTTTCTCAGAAAAGGTATATCGAACATCGAAATTTACATTTTGAGATAAATTGATTTTAATGTATACAGTCAGATTTCTAATCGGCTGGGAAATAAAAAAATAAATGGCTCATTTAAAATAAAACATATATGCTTTGGTTTATATCACACTTTCAACTTTTAATCATTACTTACTTTCATCAAATGGGCGTGGCCCAGTTTCAACGATTATTTAAAAATAGGTTTTAAGGGCTTCTAATTACCCTAGAGGTTTTAGTAAGATATTTTTAGAAAGGTTAAAATCTATACAATTTAAAAGTGTAAAAATCTCAAATTGTCAACAAAAAAAAAAGATTTTAGCTTTCCAACGCCCCTTAAATAGTGGTAATTTTAAGAAAATGTTTACGTTTATCCTTGAAAGTAGTTTATCATAAGCATTTTAAAACATAAGGAACTTCGATACTTACTATAAAATCCGGCGTATAACGCGCACCCCCTTTTTACGAAGGAACCTGAAATGTACATTAGAAATGCTGTTATATTTTAAAGTCATTTATTTTCGTATTATCCCAGAGTTTTTTTTAAGTATATTTCTAGAACAACAACCCTTTGAGCTCAATAGGTATGACATTTCCTTTAAATAAACGATATTCCGATCTTTATAGAAGTCTTACGCACATCTCTCTTTTTATTTTTGAAGCTCTCATTTTTATAACCCGCGTATAACGTGCACCCATAAATTGTGATCTTATTTTTTGTGTTAAAAGTGCGCGTTTTACGGTACGTACTGTAGCAACCATGCCAACTTTCGAGATAACTCAACAAATTGGCCTATTCTAATTCCCTATTTCGCACGTATCGTATGTGCTGAATTGGCAACCATGTGCTTCGTTTCATATTTTCTGCCTGTCGTCGTTCTAAGCCTAACCGTTCGTTGATATAGAAAGCTCAAATACTAAAATATGAATCTGCAACTTAAGAATTCTTAAATAATAAAAATTTGATAATATTATTAGACATAATTATTATATTATAGTAATTAAATATAATACCTGAATAATATAGTATACAATTAATAATAGTAATAAAATAAAAATTATAAAAAATTAAATGATCAAATTAGCTGTTTTTATTTTATTGATCATTATTTATTATTTTTCACATTGTATTTTTTGACTCCACACTCCATATTCCCGCCATCGTATTCCGTTTTTAGAAATTGTGCGGTTTTGCTCGACGTCGTCCATACGGTTACGATAGTACATAAGTACCGAAACTTCCATTTTTTTAGACAATTTATATTAACACCAGTATATATATATTATTCTCGAGTTTAAACACCTTTTAGCAGAATCCTACAAGTGAAAAAAATCAAAACTCTCTCTTTCTCTATAGTAGTTTAACACTAGAAAGACTGTGAAACTTAGTATATACCTCTCTCTATTGCCCAAAAGCAGTCAAAATGACTGCATTGTGAAAGAATAACTAGTGTGTAAAGAAATTTGTTTAAAATTAATTTTTAATATTTTTTGTACTACTTACAGGCATATAACAAGTTATTAGTAAATATTAACAATAAAAGAAATTTATTTCACTTGTAAAAAAAATATATTCTAAAAAAATTCAAAGAAATTGTGTCATTATATACATAATTGTTTTCCTAATCGAAATTAAAAGGAAGTCAAAATGACTTCCATATAGGCAATCTAGTGTTAAAAAGATTAGTCAAGAATCTACTTAGAAAAAAGAGTTTCCCCCATTTGACACAGTCACAAACTCAGTTGCATAGGGATACGCATTTTGGTAAATGATTCTTATTTTGCCAGAGCCCTAAATGGCTGTTTTAGAAGCCATAGCCCTTGGGAAATCTTTCTCACAAATTAGACTACTCGTTAAATTTAACAGACGCAAAATTGGAATAACACGATAATTCACTTGATTAGACTAACAAATGATTGGCTTATCTCTTTCTTTGGATGGACGCCAAGTCCCTGTGATCCCAAAAGTCACTTTGAAACGCTTTGTCCTACATTCAGACAAATGCTCTTCGTTATGGCACGAAGCCTATATGCCAAGAGAGCGTTCTTTCTTATCGAAAACGTCTGGCGGCGCTCACATTTATTGACACAGTTTAAAGCTAGTTAACAGAATTCGTTATCAAATTTGTCAAATCTCGCTCATAAATTTGGGACCTCATAATAATAAAAGCAACAATGCTCTAAACGAAATTTTGAAACATTTAAAACTGTCAATCAATATGCCAATCCGTGAAATTTATTTTGAGGAGAAAGAATACTAAATCAAAAATAGATCTCGCAATTATCTTAGTTAATATAATTTTTACTCATGAATATATTGCACATAAAAAAAAATTTGAGAAACGAATGTGAGATTTTTACACAAATATCTTGTATCTAATATTTTGTAAGCTCTAGATTAATTCGAGTTAAATATGGTGTTTTCACGACTTTTAAAAAAAAACTCACACAGATGAGGTTTAATATATCTCTTCATTAATGTGGCCATATACTTGATTTAAAGACAATTACATAATAACTGTTTAGAACAATGTGATGTTGGATCCTATTTTAGTACCCGCAGTGCAGGTACTTATACACATTAAATATGTTTTTTCTCAAAGTCCTCCCGTAGATGTAGAGTTGTAATTTGGAGAAAGGGGGCCAGCTCAGGAGCTGTTCTCGTCACTTCACCGTGGTTCAAAAGTAATAAGTTCATCGCCAAAAGCAATTGTTTTACAGTGCAACTTAATTTAAAACAATCATATTCCATAGTCTATGTAAAATAGTGTCCCGAATCCTTGAGATAAAGCAACACATAAATGTCTATTCTATACTTTTGACAGAAAGTTATTTATTTTCTAATTTTTGTTATTCTTCCAACAGTTCCTGTACTCAATATTTCTTTGTTAGTTTATGGCTGTTAGTTGCCATTTCACTTATTTAAATTGTTCTGTTTTTATACTCAATAGCAACAAAACAATTTCCTTTTCTTAAACTTGGTTCATGAACAAAATAGAAATAATAGGTATTTATCAAAATAACTTTATTTACCTACAGCAAGGTTTCAACAAACTGCTCAACTTTATAAAATTAATGTTCTACAAAGATATATCGATTCCTTGTGGGGAATGTTGTGATGAATAAAGTTACCAAGGTGATAAAAAATCAACACATTTAAATAGCTAAACTTTGCCTAAAATTAAATTTTCCTCCTGCCTATTTGTATGCCTTATAAAACTCAGCATGTATAATGATTTATCCGAAAAGGCATCATTGTCATTTGACTAACATCTTCGACCGAGCCACAAAACACCCGCCATCATTTCTTGTCGCGACTGAAAAAGACTAGTTTGATGTAAACCAATAAATAAGACTAAAACTAGTTACTAAGCAATGCAGAATCTATTGAAATTCGATTACACTCTTTGCTTTTTGAAAATTCTGGAAGTTAAACTTTCATAACGCCAAAATTAACTTCTTGTTGCACTGTATATACATAAAAAAGAAAATTTAGAAAGCGCTAGTGAAGTTTGGTTTAAAATTTTCAATTTTTTTAAATCGAATTCAGACGCCATTTTATTCCTAAAACTTAGTGTGAAAAATACCATTTCCTTAAGTGGAAACTTTACAATATTTCTCTTCCCTTTCTCTTTCCACAGGTGAGTGCAAACGGTGATATTGCTTGTACTATAAAAACCTCCAGCCTAACACCACTTTTATCTTATATAGTTTTGTTTTTTATTTTTGCAATTTTCCCCATCTATTTTATTTTAATATGTTTGTTCCAAAATAGACGTATTACAATAAGAGAACAAAATGAGTTCCGATATTTAACTGAACTCGGAATATTTTCTAATGCCTTTTGTCAATAAAATTAACAATTTTTACGGTCTCCTTAGTGTGATTAATGTCACATGAGCTATTACAACGGACCTTATCATTAAGAGCACCGGTCAAATGACGAACATGATACGTAAGTAGGTAGTGCAAATCCGAATTATTCACATTACGTGATTTGTAAACGAAGAAATACAATTGGATTTGACGCGTAGAGTGAAAAATTTGAGTTTGGGTTGTAGATTGTTTTTACATTTTATATGAAAGCATTAGATTTTTGTTTTGATTTCTTTTGGTTTTTTACTGATTAAAAAATTCATAGCATTGCATCATGTATTACATGGGCAAATTTATTTTATTGTATCTAATGTTTAGAAGTATTTTAAGGTATAAGACTACGTTCGGAACCGTAATTTTAAAAAGACGCATAAATGGGTAATTTTCGTGATATTTAGTGTCACTTAGATTAGAATGCATGCATAAAATTGTTTTAAGGACATTTTGACAAAACAAAATTATTTAAATGCGATATTCCGGCAAAACATTAACATAGAATAACCTTTTTTCAAAATGTTCTCCTTTCGTGAAAAATGCTTCTATTATAAAAATGTGTTGCCTGTATATAGATCAGACCTCTGTACAGAGGCTCAACTATGAGTTTTGAAAAATTCAAATTATTTTCAGAGTTACAACCATTGGAAATAATTATCGGCCTTTCTCTATAAAATTTCTCCCCTCTGTTGTCGTAAAACACGGATAAATCCACTTCTAAGCTATATATTTCAAATATTCTAGTTAAACCTCTGTACAGAAGTCTGGGCTATATACAAGCAAAATACTATTATAATAGAAGCATTTTTCACAAAAGGAGAACATTTTGAAAAAAAGTTATTCTATGTTAATTTTTAGCCGAAATATTGTACTTAAATAATGTTTTATTGTAATACTATTCTCAAAACTGTTTTATATACATTTTTTAATCTAAGTGACATTAAATATCATAAATATTATCCATTTATACGCTTTTGAAAAATCACGGTTTCGAACGTAGTCGGATACCTTAACAGAATAGGGTAAAGATATTTAAAAAAACAAATGATGCAATTTTGGTCTCATTCTATGAGAAATAGTATGTAGAATCAGTGTATTTACTGTATTTACTCTAATTTCGTTACTCTATCTTTGATTTCATGATCATTTTTTTAGTCATCTCTTAATGCTTCGCTTAAGACAATTTTTGGTATAATATACACACAAAATAATAATATATATGTATTTTATATATATATATATATATATATATATATATATGGATTTTTTAAAATACTATTCAAAGTCTCATCTTCATGCTGCGTTTCTTATAAGCTCAGGGGATCTACAAAATAAGAATTTCTTAAATCTAATTAACATATGTGCAAATATGTAATTCGTTATGCGGATGATTTCAATAAAGTTGTGTACTTTTAAATAATTAATTCTTAAAAGTGTTATATTTGGGTGTATGAGTTAAAGAAGCAAGTTTATGTCACAAGAATATGAATTTTTTTTCTCTCCTCAGGTTGCGGGCCCTTCAGGCCGAGGCGGCCAGCCGCTCCTGTGATCGTGACGATGAGCAGAAGCTGAGCGGCCGGGAGATGGTCAAGAAGAGAGGGCAGCAAGCGGAAGGGGCCAAGGGCCCCTCCTCCCTCTTTCTCCTCTCCGACGACAACCTCATCAGGAGGTACACAAAGTTCATCATCGAGTGGCCATATCCTTTTCTATTTCTGCCTTCTCTCATGGTAAGGTCGCATGAACCATTATCAACTACCCGAAGAAGCATTGATTGCAAATTCCAATATTTTAGGTACCTTTTTAAATTAAGAATCGAGATTCAATAATGAATCGCTGAATTCATCATGAAATGTTACTTAGTGGAGAATGATTTTTTTGTTAAAAAATATCTTAAGAGAGTTCTAAAATTGAAATTAGAATGGGAGTGACATTGCATTATTTTTGAGGAGGGATTCTACTATTGTTATTCTTATTCTCCATTGATGTCCTGAAAGATCACCTGAGAACTCGAAATAACATTGACAGAGTAAATGAAAGAAGAATACTTTTGTTTCCCATGAACTCAAATAGAAATAACAAGGAATAAGTAAATAAATTGTTCCTAATTCTGAATGAATATCTATTTGATTTTGATTTTACACTCAGTTGTAATTAGGCTTTTTTTGGATTCTATCATTGATCCCTTCGCTTTTGTTATAAAATATATCCACCGAAACTAATTCCAGCAGCTAATGCAGTGAGAAAGAATTATAGGAATAAGAAACAATTGATATTCAAAGTATTGTGTAATAATTTGCTGTGTGTATATAACGTATGATTTTTTATATAACTAATATTTTTATGCATTTGAAAACATTTTCATTCTGCATCCTCCATTGAATGGAATTTTACCTAAACTTCATTTTCTGTATTTTTCATACTCTGCCACATTTCCTACTTTCTTAAATTTCTTATATATGAACAAATCTTTTTCCCATTTTCTTGGCATTGTTAAAGACAAATTAAAATTTTATATTCATCTAACATCCCTTACAATCCATCAATTGAGACCATTTTCTTATAAATTAATATATAAAAATTAAAACTTGATTAGTCCAAAATTTTACGTTTAGGAAGTCAATGAATCTACTTTCAGTTCATTGCGAACATAAAGCAAAAATTACATAATTATGTTAAGTAAAAATAAATTTTAATTTTCATTAAAAATTTTAATAGTTTTCTTGTTTTTAAATTTATTAATCTTTTTTAAAAAATTATACAATTTTATTTTAAAATAACATTAATCTCTAGTAGCTGAATAGTGCGACCTTAATATTCACTCACTCATAATACCCAATAGCAGTTTTTTAATGTATATTAAAACCATAGCATTCGAAATCATCCGAAGCAAAATATTTTAAATTTCTGCAAGAAAAACGCTTAGAAGTATTTCTAAAATTATTTTACCAACATATAATTCATAATCGAGAAGATTAAAATTAAATTATATAGCAGTCGTAGTTATTAAAATCCAATTGCTAATAAATTTTGAATAATCCGGTGATAGCTATATATATATATATATATATATATAACCAATTTTCTATCACATATTTTTATCATTCATGTCTAACTTATATATGCAACTTAAAAATATGAAGAAATTCCTCTCTTTGAATTAATATCAAATGTAATATAAAATTGAAATATTCATAAAATGGCAAGAATAAAAGGCCTACATTAATATAGAAAGAAAACTTGGCATGATTTTAATTATTTTAAGGATAAAGCATGCAAATTTTAAAGAAAAAAATTGATTAAAAATACTCTTTTAATAGTTTTCACTTACAACTTACTAAAAATAATATCGGAAAAAACAGAAAATACTATTTATATTTTGAATATTCTTTAAAAAAAATAAACTCTATCATCTAAAAAAAACTTTCTTAGAAAACTCTGATGTAGATGCCCTTGCTTATATTGCGTACATTAAAACATAACAGAAAAATGAACTTTTTTAAACAACTTAAAACACATTTTTATTAAAAACGATAGTGTTAAAATGGTGCATTTTATATTTAAAAAAAAGAACCAGGAATGTGTTTCATTAAGTTCCAGCAACATTTTAATGTGATGCTCATTACTGTTCGGAAACATTCTTTTCATTTCTTAAGAGGAACCACGGTGTGAATTAAGTTAAAAGCTTTAAAATATAAATTCTTTTTCCCTTGCTCTATCATTTGTGGTGTTATGCAGAGAAAACAAACTATGGCGACTCCATCTTTTACAATGTTACGTGGTTTTCGAATGGATGCATATCGTAATCAAATTTCTTAAGGCTCTTTGCATTGTTTATCAGTGGTTATAAAACCTTGATTATTACAAATAGGTCCCAGCTCTCCGAGTTGAGGTTTCCAGTTTTTGATTTATAACGTGATCCATAACTTTCCTTTAAAAGATACGGGAATTAATCATCCTGACAAGGAAATGGGATCTGCCACGTCGCGGGCTTCATGCCAGGAACTTCTTGAATCATTAATATTTTGCTTCCTGTTTTTTCCCCGTCTCAATTTTACCAGACTTCGAGCCGAAAACAAAAGTTGTTTAACATGACAAGAACAATAAATAACTGCGATATCAGTAAAAATGTAGAAAGAAAACGACAACAATTGAACTACAGGAAAATTTTATTCCCGTGAGAACAAAATGATAAAATGTTTTGCTTTTTCTTTTCAGAATACTAAAGAAAACCAGGTTCACGTGCCATCACATAATTTGTTTTCTTACTATTACTACATTTTTTTTTTACTTTTGGAAATATCTAGAAACTATTTTCTGGGATTTTTTGAAACATTTTGGAGGATTTTTTTTTTTTTTCATTTTGCTTCGATTTTCTCTGGCACAGTGGAAAGTTTTGAAAAACTTGCCCTTTTATAAATGATGCAAAAGTGAATATTTGAAAACTCTTTTTAAAAAAATTTCTGAAGAGATTGCAAAAGAAAGTAATTTTGTCTCTCTCTCTCTCTTTTAAAGAAATAAAAATTACAACTCGCCTGAAAGAATGACAACTGCTAATTGCTGTTTCTGAAATATAATTAAAAGACAGAATTAATAACCTGAAAAGAAAAGAATTGAATAATAAAACTTCTGAGTGCTAAGATTTCAAAATGTATAATACTGAAAATAACTTAATGTGATTCTCTATGTTACGGTTATATATATATATATTTTTTTTTTATTTCTGTTTGAAATTTTCTTTTCTTTCTGAGTTGCAAAGTAAGATCGTTCAAAGTATCAAACTTGTTGAACCCCACTTATTCGATCCTAAATCCGATATTACATTTTGATGTGTAGGCTCCCTTGGAAATTGTTCTAAAAAGTACCACATTTTATAAAATGATGAAAATTAAATTTTGATATTATAGTACATAAAATAAATCCATAAAATTCTGAATTGTACCGCTGTGAATTACTTTACTTCATTTCCCTAAAAACAAATACAAGTCTTACTAGTTAAAATGAATACAAATTTACCCGAATAGATTAACTGTCAAAGGCTAGAGCACTGCTTCTCAAACTTTCAATGTTTGCTGTTCAATTTTCTATCATAATTTTCATCGTACTCCTCTCCGTTCAATAACAATTTATTAAAGGCGATTATGATGTACTATGACTTTAAAGATACACAATAATATGATGCTTTATTTTTAATAATATAAAACTTTAATTATAAACCGTACAAATTTTCAAGATTATTAAATTCTGTGTATGACAAGCCTATGGAAGTCACTAGTAATTATTAAACTTGTTCTGATTTTAGTATCGATAAATTAACTATCAAATACCTTGTGCAGTACTGATATACATTTATAAGTGTATTATATCAGTGTAAATGTGTCAGAGGGTATTTTGTTTTGTTTCTTTTCAGTAAATTAATTTTTTTAAATAATCTTTTATTTTTGACTTTTCGATAGGCTCGCGCCCTTCACATAGGTTTATCACGCCCCCTCCCCCCTTGGGGGAAGGGGCGCCTTACAGTTTGAGAAACGCTGGGCTAGAGTAAAATACGAAGGGAAGTGAAAATGAAAACTATTCGCAGAAATCTTTAATCCATGTTTCAACTAATTAAGACACTGTCCTAGACAAGCTTTAAAGGTACAAGATTTACGGTTTATAATGACTCATTACCAAAATTCATGACAGAACTTTTGATTCTTAAATTTATTTTTAATTATTAATACAATGGCTTTATAGCATTCGTAAGGAACTTCTTATAGATATCAAAAATATAAACTTTCTAAGATATTAGATTTAATATTCCTCCTTTTAGAAATTATCTTAGCTATTAGTCGTTTATGAATACAATTCATTGAGCTGATTTTAGTAGACTGTACATTTATTGTACACGATAAAAATCGTAATTCCAGTGAATGTTTTAATCAAGAGAAAGAGTATACTTACCTACTTTTAAGAACTTTTCAATTTTTCTTTGATGATTTGAGAAAAAATATCAATCGGACTAAACCAAGAAGTTACAAATGTGTGTGATTTTAATAAAAGGCACAAATCGCAGACACTTTTCGCTAACATTACAGGAATGTTTTTTGCAAGTAAATCTGTCATATTTTGTTCAAGTTATTGTAATTTTATTGTCCTTTGATGATCGACAAATAGTATGTTGAACTTTCTTTTGCTTGTGTCTTTTTGACAAGGCGAAGTGTGTCTTGCGGTACACTTGTGGCTTCATATCTTTTTTATGAAGTTCTTTAGATAGCATTTGCAAAATCTTCCTTTTGACTCAAATGTGTTTCATGTTCATCGCTTTTCTAAAATTTACTTTCACTATCACGATTAATATGCATTAATTTAGGAGGTTTTTCCCTGGCTTGATCAGTTTCAATTTCTCTCAATAGAGATCACACAGATGCCCATTTCTTTTTCCATATTCTGCGCATTTACATCTATAAACCATAACAAGTCGTGCAACACAGCAATCAAAACCACCAAGTTGTTTACAGGGGTAAAATGTAGCATGTGCATAGAAGGTATTTTGGAACAGAAGTGGTCGTGCAGGGAACTCAGTCAAAGCAAGTACCTTGAGATTGTAAAAAAATGTTTGCCATTTCGAAAAAAAGAGGGAGAAATGTGACAAATACATTTTAGTTCTCTTGAAGGCTGTCTTATAGGAGGATGCTGTCAATGCCATTGGTAACAAATAAACAGTTTATCCAGAATTAACGATTTCATGAGCCTGGGTTGACTTTGTGTCCCGCGCACCCGCTCCGGGTTAACCTGTTACGTTTTTCCCTCAAGTTAATCTGCTCTATAAAGAACAATTTCTTTTATCCTTTCTCGAGCTCATTATCTCTTAAACTCATTTTGTAAAAGGAGTAAAACCATTTTAACTCTTGTTTCGCCTTGTGAGAAATTGATTTTTTTAAACAAGAGAGAGCTCTGAAATTACTACTGTTTCATGAACGAAGTGCAGGCCTCTTATGTCATGTAGCTTAAGCAAAATATAAAATTTACACAGTTTCAAAACATATTTGTAAATAAAAGAGTGTAAGAGTTTTTGAAATACATTTTTTTTATTTTTTTACAGCAGCGGTCGCCAAACTTTTGACCTCACGGACCAGTAAATTCATAATTTAAACCCCACGGACCACTAATAGAATTTTTTGAATGTTAAGTATATTTATAAAAAAAAATTGTGATCTAAGAAAGCAATCAATGCGTCTTAAAACATAACTTAATGTTATAAGTGAGTATATTCCACATTTTTCTGGGGACCAGCGAAATTTGCTCGCGGACTACCACTTTGGCGACCTCTGTTTTACTGAATTCACGTTTTTCGAAAAGAAATAGTATCCGTTAGATTAAATTTCGTATATCTAACAGAAATAGCTAAATGTCATCTGTTAATTCATAAAAATAGTTATATAACTGATAAATACAAAAGAAATATTCAATATATTAGAACCAAAGAATAGCTAAAAGTAGAACCAAACATTAATTTATTCAATATTGAAATTATATTTTTAGATCAAAGCATGCCAAATTCTTTTTTTTTTTCGCTGTAAAGGGATAGTTTTATAAATGAATCATGAATCCTTACTAGTAATCCAATCAGTCTGTTTACTTGGCAAGACCGATGTTAGACATTGCCAAATGGACATCAGTGCAAATTCGAAAAAAATATTTGAATTTTTAGATAGAAACCTTAACTGGAAAAAAAATTAACAAATTGCTTTTAGAAAACTATTGTGTGACCGCGGTAGCCTAGTGATCAAGGTATCGGTTCGTAGCTGGCTTGTCACGAGTTCGAGCCCAGTACCACTAAAGACCCGCCGTGTAGGGGAGCGATGCACGTTAAATCTGTCTAGAGCTCAAACATCCTCTCGTTGGTGTGGTGTGGTAGTTAGGAGAAGGATGTATCAGCTCAGGTGTCGTCCTCGTCACTTGACCATGGTTCAAAATGACGAGGTCTGTTGCCAAAAATCCTCGTGTAGCTGAACAGTGCGACGTTAATATTCACTTACTCACTTTGGAAACAATTGTAAAGCTACAGCTATGAAGGACAAAAATGCAATGTTAAATAGGAAAAATTTCAACCATATATATTTTTATTAGGTTTTGTTATTATTTATTAGATTCAACTAAAAGATGTTGAATTGATGAGTTCGATTTATTCAATCTGGCATATAACTCGTCCCAACGTTCGTTACGGAATTACTCTGTAAACACATTCCATTCTCGGTTTCAAAGAGCCACACCCAAGAATGTGTCAATTCAATGATTAGTTTTGGCTCCAGACCACTCCCCATCCCCAAACTAATCTCGAAATGATGCCTATATTGGAAGCGAAAAATATCTGTGGTTGTTACGTACCGTATTCTAACAGGAAACTTCCAAATTGTTATATAGATTGCAGTTACAGATCCTAGTATTTCCCTTATTATTGGGAAAATCGAGATCCTATAAAAAAAACATTTTGCTATTTATAGCTATAGTTAGTTGAACACATTTTGCGAAGTGATGCATACTGAAAACCTTTATAAGTTCAAGTTTAAAGAATTACTCAAGAACGCGAATTTTAATCCTTCCTGGTAAATATAGTAAATATTCTCTCTTACAAATAACTTTTATCATGTTTCAGATGCTCTTTGTAACGCGTACATTTTTTGTATACAAATTTCAAAATTCATATTAAATTTAAAATCATTTTATTTTACTATACATTGAATAACAAATTTATCAGAATAAAAAATAAATTCTTGTGAGGAAAAATTAATTTCATCAGAATCTTATAATGTCGATAATGATACACATTTAAGAAATACTCTGAGACACTACCTATTAAAACTGTCTTTGAATTAAATCATTGTCATGAAACCATTGACTTTGGTTTGAATTAATCGCTGTAAAATTACAATAGAGTCATTTGGGACTGACTTCGTAATTTTGATTAATTTTGGTTTAAATCAACTTTGCTTCAACTAGAGTTAAATTAATTAAAATAGTTACACACAAAAGCTATCATCGATGCGCCTCATAATTTTGAACCAGATCAGAAGAAAAAAGCCAAACTGTACTACAACATATGATAAGGTGACCATTTTTTACAAGCTTTTATTTAACCTGCAATGTAAAATGTTCGGGGGAATCCTCCAACTCAGTTTTGAAGCTGAAGTTTTCAACCGATTGAGCTGAAATTTTGTATACACGTTTAGTTTGAATGGCAATGCATGTTTTGACCATTTATATTCCGATATCACAATTAGTTAAAAAGATATTAATTAAAGTAATTTGTTTGGGTGGAATCTTTCAACTCAGTTTTGAAGCTGATGTCTTTAACCGATTGAGCTGAAATTTTGTATACATGTTTAGTTTGGATGATAATACATGTTTTGACCATTTATAGTTCGATATCGCAATCAGTTAAAAATATATTAATTAAAAACCTTTTTCCCCTACTAGCTTTTTTTCTGCCTAGCATCTTATCGGATTGAGCTTGTAGAAGTTCCGATTTTTCGACCTTTTTTAAAAACCCGTCTAATTCTTTCTATCAAACTGAAATAAAAAAAAATAATTACATATTCGGAAAGATCAATTATTTCGTCACTCTACGGAGTAATTCTTTTTAAAAAATATTGATATTTTCTATTTTTTACGATTTTTTCAAAAATGCATTTTCATGAAAATGATTTCTTAATCGTTCCGTATGAATTTTTTTTTTCGTTTTATTGAATCGATATTCTGCATTAAAAAGTTCAGGATTTTCTCTTTTAGAATCAGACATTTAAAAATAAAATATCGAAAACCTTTTTTGCTACAATTTCAAAAAATACTCAAATTTTTAATAAAATATTTAAAAACTTTAATATTTTAAAACTAAATTTTTAAAGATAATCGCACGAAACTTTTTTTTTCTTTTGTAGAATAGAATTATCCAAATTCTGCACAAATATTTAAAAAATTGGTTTAAAATTACGGATTTTTTTTAAAAAAATTGTGTTTGTCCTTTTTAATATAGTATTATAGTAAAGGGGAAAAAATGAGTTTTAATATTTTGATTAATTTGGTTTTGTCCAATGTTGTTTTGGTCTTACATTGTTTATCCCCGTCTCCCAGAGGGAAATATCTATTATATGTACGTGGCCCGGCGGGAAAAAAGATTGAGTACCCCTGAGCTAGCCTGTTCAAAATTAACGGGCAAACGACCTTGCAACAATGATGCGTTGAATGAGATGAATACACTGAGAAACCTGTCCAGCGATAACTAAAAAGTTAAAAATAAATTATAAAAGTAAAAAAAAAA
>BMAV01026038.1:16873-35223 GCA_019973955.1 Trichonephila inaurata madagascariensis | reverse complement strand
ACAATACTATTCTTTGAAGCTAAACCTATACGACTTCAACCTCTTACATGCCACCACTGTATATAAACGTCCCTCTCAGCCAAAGCGTTATTTGCCTGAACGTATATTTACGTCTTTTCGAAGTACGATTTTTTCTGTGCATTGCTATTCATAAAATTATTCTGAAAACTTTGGAATGCAATAAAAGGATCTTGACAGTGTTTGGAAGGATTTGCTTATTTATTCCTTTTCTCTGTCCCCCTCCCTCGATACACCACATACTGAATTACGTGTTAAACGGTGGCATTGGGGAGTGAATCACATAATTTTTAATCGGCATTTAAGGGATTAATTACAAACCGTATAAATTATCAAGATAAATGTTAATTTTTGTTTTTAATTTTATATATGACAAGTCTATGGGGTCACTGATAATTATTAAACTTATTCTTAACTTAGTACTGTTAAATTAATTATAAAATACGAGCGGTACTGATATATTTACAAGTGTATTGTATCAGTGTAAATGTATATTTTATTTTTTTATTATGTCAGAATGTATTTTACTTGTTTACTTTCAATAAATTAATAATTTTTTTAAGTAATCCTTTGTTTTCGACTTTTCAATATGCTCGCGCCCCCTTGCAGGGTTTTCACGCCCCCCTAGGGGGCGCGCCCCACAGTTTGAGAAACACTGGTATAAGCCGATAGGTAAGAAAGTGTAATATTTTCAATCGATCATAAATATTGTTGCATAGAATTTTTGGTTATATTTTCTTTACTAAACTATTTTAAACAGGATATGAAAACATTCTTTATATATCAATTAAATAGGACTTGAAAAACAAAGTTAAAATCAAGAAACGTGAATATTTTCATTTTATAAAAAGGCAGAGATTTTATGACACCACCAATATTTATAGAGAAAGGACAAAATAATTGAAAACCACTTCAAAATCGAGAACTTGTTGGGGAAAAAATATTTAGATAAATTAACGAACATTATAAAAAAAAATTCTCTACTTCAGTAAGTGATCTTCACTTTTACTCGATTCCATTCGAACCACTTCTGCTGGCGGATGTCTGAAGAAGTAAAAGAGATAATCTTTTTAAAAGACGCCCCGAGCTTGATAAATGGAAACACTTAAAACTCTTTCGGATTTCAAGAAGATAAGTTAGAAAGCTGCGTAATGGATTGATAATAAGTGTAAATGTTTCTTTAATGTATTTGTGACCCATTTTCAAATCGCTTCTCCAAAGTATGTGCATAAAATACAGCAATTTTTTTACCATCGAAACCACCGTTGGGCAAGGTTTATTTCAGTCAAACTTGTGACGTGGAAAAAATGAAAAGCTTCATATGTGATTTTGATTATTTCCTTTTCTTTTTCCCCACTTTCAAAGAATCATACAAATTACTTTAAAAATGTACATCTAAGCAATTTACACTAAAAATAAATTTCGAATTTGGGATATTAAATATGTTTTAAGGAAGTAGTTAAATTTCTAAAAACACATTTTTGAAAAAGTGCTAAAAACTTTAGAAAAAATTAGAAATGTAAATAAATATCAATCTTAAGATATATTTATAATTGGAAGATGGGCTTAAAAATAACAAGTATTTGTTTATATTTTTAAAGACATCTTATATCGGGTTATTTTTTTTCCATAAAATACGTGGATGCTTTGTCGACTGATGTTATGAATTCTTTGATATGCTGCATTTTAAGGAACTCTTAAGAGCTCTTTCAGAGTGCTTCATTAATAATGACTGCCAAATTTAACCGATATTAAAACATAAGACTATTACTAATAATAATAAACTAAATTGCAGTAAATGAACTTATCCAACTGTGTTCGGAACCATAATTTTGCAAAAGCGCGTAAATGAATAATTCTTCGATATTTAGTTGCACTTGATTTAGAATGTACATATAAATAATTTTAAGAATAGCATTACAATGAAAATTAATTTAAATGCAGTTTTTTGGCAAAAAATAATGATAGATTGACATATTTTCAAAATATTTTCCTTGTGTTAGAAATACTTCTGTAATAATATTTTGCCTATATAATGTTTTGAAATTTGGTGGAAAATCTGAACTTGGATTTTTGTAATATATTATTTAGAAATGGATTTATTCATATTTTAATACATTAAAGTATAGAAATTTGAACAAAAAAACCTTTATTAATTCAATTGATAGTAACTCTAATAAATTATAGTTTAAAAAAACTAAAAAACACGCTTTTATAGAGAATCGAGCTAAAAAATAAAATAAATAAATAATTCTTAATATAAGAATAAAATAATTAACGAGAAAATTATAATGTCATTGAGGAAAATTGAATCTATAAATAAATTTGTATTTTAATACTATTCTTAAAATAATTTTATGTATATATTCTAACAGGTGACAGTAAATATCAAAACAATTATCCATCGATACGTTTTTCGTAAATTTCCTCTTTTTTTCAAATTATATTATACAAATTAAGAATGAAACTGATTATTGAATATGAATAAATGCGTTTAAGTTTAAATTTATTAGAACATTCGGTATACAAAGAGAGAGAAAGAACTATTAATACCATCTATACTTTTAATATTTCATTTTATTTATGTATTGTGCTTTTTTGTGGTTAACACATATATTAGCAAACATGTTTGTATTTTTCTTAACTGTACCTTACTCCATTTGAGTATGCGGTTCTACTGACCATCATAGCGAATTGTGTGGTTTTGGCCTTAGAAGAACACTTGCCCAGGCAAGACAGAACTCCACTGGCACAAAGGCTTGTAAGTACTTTTCTTTTTATTCCATTCCTACACATCAGCTCCCTCAATATTACATGGAATGATTGGTCTGAGAAGCCTTATTTCATTGGATAAGGAAATGAGGAACTTCTCAGGCTTCGATTTTATCCCTTTTTTAAGCGTTGTTAGAGGGAGGTCGAGGATAAGTATATATATACATAAACAGAGGCTCTTAAATATTCTGCTTTATTTGCATTCTTATTTCCCCCTGCTTTAAAAGAAATTATTTCACATGAATGGCACTATTGCGAATGTTGTTGTCAGAAGCTGTACGAAAACTACGAAAGAAATTAGAGAGGAAGACACAACAGAAAACCGTGTTAATAATTATGAGCTTCTAAAATTGACATTTTATTTTAAGACAAATATATTTAAGAAGACATAGAAATCAGATTGCCAAGTTGCTCAATTATTTCTTCACAACCGCTGTAAAATTTAATAAAAATAATTTGTAATGCATAGTTTATATCAAACTCAAAAAAAATTTTTTTTTTATTGGTTATTAAATATTTTGCCTTTTCATGTATTTATTTAAATTCCTTCGTGTGATTTAAAGTTTAATTAACATTTTCACAAACTTCAAATTTAAACTGTAATGCACCTCCGTTCGCATTAGTCTGAGAGTTAACCGGAAAAAGAGATTTCCGAAATATTTGATTCTTATTAATTCCAAATTAATGGCTATCTTCTCAGGTCTTGGATATCTAGGCTCCAAGTCCTATTTTCAGATACAATGAGAATTCATAATTCATTTATCATAGATATAACTCAAACTAGCATCGAAATACCCTGCTACTATCTTCCTCCTCAAACTCTATCCACTTAACTTTAAATAGTAATTTTTAATTGCGCACATCACGATTTCTCTCTACTGAAAAAGATTCTTACAACCAACTTCCCCTTAAGGATTAGAATGACCGGAAGAAAACCCTTTATTAAGCATAAAAATAAGAAATTTGATCAGTGAAATTTCAATTGAATCATTAATAAAAAAAAAACACTTTTAAACTTGGCAGGGCAATTTTTTTCTGAAAAAGAAAATGTTTCACCTATTTAGTTTGAAAATTTTTTAATAATATAACTTTTACGTAAGCTTAGATTTGTACAGACCATTTCTGATACAAATGAAATTTAGTTTGAGTAAAATAAATGTAATCATGATAGAGTCATTATATAAAAAGCCGCAAAAACACACACAAAGTGACTGTAGAAAAGTCTGAATAAAATTTTGTCGTTAATGGAATTTTTTCAGTCAAAAGTGGTTTTAACTTCTTTTTGTGCCTTTGTGTTTATTAAAAATATTGATAAAAAGATAAATTTAAATTGGTAAAAAGATAAATTTAAATTGGTAAAACCTATGTTAAAATCGATAGTAATTATAAAATGGAATTTTCTTTATTTGCATACTCTTCAAACAAATACCCCTGATTAAGACATTTATATGAATGCATTTTTTTTAAAAAAATAATTAAACTCTCTTTTTCTATTTTATTTCAGGAGACAACAGAGCCATACTTTTTAGGAATTTTCTGCTCCGAAACTTTATTAAAAATATTAGCTTTAGGTTTTATACTTCATAAAGGGGCTTATTTAAGAAATATTTGGAATATTATGGATTTTGTTGTTGTAGTTACAGGGTAAGTTTTCCCAATCTTTTCCTTTTATTAATAACCATTTAAGATATTAATAATAACTGTTGGTAATCCAATGTTTAAAAATGCTATTTCAATGTTAACTTGATAGATTTTTAGTTTCATTTTTTTATCGAAAGTGTGCATAAATACTTTTTAAAACTGTTTATTACTTGTTTTCTTTATTTATAAATTTATGTTGTCCAAATTACGATGTTAGTAGGGACAGTGATTAAATTACGAATATATTGTTAAAAAAAATCAAAATTCTGGGTGTAAATATGAAAGTAAAATACCAACGTACATTCTGCTATCTGATGTATTTAAGATTTGAATCCACTATTTCCCACTTTCGAAGTCTGTTTAATCAAATCAGAACCATTAAATAATGGATGTTCACTAAATTAGTCTTTCATAATCCTTATACAATTTAATTGAATAAGTAATTGGCTTAAATTTCATGTGTGCTAATCATGCATTGCATCTTCAGGAAATTATACTTAACGAGGACTATAATTTTAAATTTATTATTTTAAGTAGTTTTGCACTTTTATTGAAAAATTACGAAATCGAAATTAGACGCTTATTCTGTATAAAATTTTAATATACAAGTATAAAGAAACGTGAAATATTGCACAACTAATATTATTATTACTTGAAAATTAGCAGAAACATTTATAGATAGAAAAAAAATCTTTTTAATTCAAATTTTTTTAACTTCTTGTACTTTTTTTTCTGTTTTCTTTATTTTAAATCCCCAAGAATAAATCCTTCCAAATAGTTTACTGGAATTCGTTTATCATCTTCGATTCAAACAGTTGTAGAACCAGTCTTCTCGGCAATTGGTTTACTACAACTACTTCGGTATATTGATGCCATTTTTTAAATTGGTTTTTATTTATTCTTGTAAGAATACAAAACAGCATCAATAATGTATTCTTAGAATTCCCTATTGAATCTATCACGCATTTGTATTGCAGGAAAACATTTGTTAGAAAGATATGTATTAGCAAGATAAAATGTGAGCTACATACCAATTTTTATGCACATCACTTTTTGATTTGTAATATCCATTTTACTCTAAATTTTCCTGTCAATCAACTAAAAGCTTCGATAACTTACATTTGTTTTGGTAAAGTCATTTTTTCGAATATTTTATGTGTTTAATACACTAAAAGGAAATATATTTTAAAAGCGTAGTTACATTTCCATTTTTTTCAAGTTGAGACTACTTCTATTCTTCACATATGAGATAATTTTATTACATATTTTTTCAGATGTGTGTGTTTTTCATGTCATTAAGCAATTTTTTTTGTTTCATTAAAAAAATTTGTGATTTCTGTTAATTATTTATTTAATAAAAAAAATTATTTTTTTTTTACATTTCTTAAACATGCATAATATTTTAGAATTTCTTGCTTTTTGACATTATTCTTGAATTTTTACATGTTACCTATCAATAAACGTTTTTACTATGCAAACTCAGCATTATTAAAGTTTACACAAAAAAGAATAAAATTCTATACATAATCATTACTAATTAATTGTCTTTAAAGGCCTATAAAAAGTTCATGCATTACTTCGTAGAATTTTTTTTCAACTTTCAAATACTGGAGAGTAATGCATTAATTCCATGCAATTTACAAGTCCTTTGTATTCAATATTTTGATATAATTTGGACTTAAATTTGATATGTTCACAAGTTCGACTCTCTACTCTAAAATACCAATGTATTATTTTTCTTTAGAACATTGGTAACAGAAGGAAACACTGTATTTAAAAGTTTGCTGCTTTCTTTTTATAGCAAATAAATAAAGTGTAAAATCTAATTACAGAGTTTTTTCTTTAAATTTCTAATCTATATTATGAGGCTGTAAAATTAAAAAATCACAAAACTTCTCAAAAATATCTTCATAAATGAAAAGAAATCTGAGTGATATATCGAGCAATTTGTAAATGACTTATTTCTTCAATTTTCAATTGCCTGGCTATGATATTTTACCATTTTTATTAGTCAATATTTTGACTGATATATTCTTTTCTGTTTCTTCAGCATTTTTTAGACTCTTTCAGCTTCTCTCGATGTTTAGTTCAATCGTCAGTTTTAACTTATATATCATTCGGAATTTTAAAAATAATTATGACAAATTGTTGAAAGCATATTTTATCCATATATGGCATTAAAAATAGCTAACTATAACGCATGTCAATTGTCACTCTCATGAATTATTTTTAGAAACTATCCAAGGATATTTCCAGAATCATTAATAGTTGTACATGAATTGCATAGTTTCAAGAAGAGTAAGAGATGGACATAAGAAAAACACAAGTATGTAAAAATATCACATGCATTTATTTTCTGGACGTCAAATTATTTCACTTGAATCTTATTTTCCAACGATAGTTTTCATCTATACCTCTTTTGATTGTGTATTTGAAGTATAACTTCCTTTACTTGTATGTAACCTGAAAAAAATTATTTAGTAGTGTTTGTGACGTTTGTAAATATGTGGTTAAAGAGTATTTAAACTACTTTTAGCCATTGAATATATTATGATTATTCAAAAAAATGGACCACGTTTTCTAAAGAATGTGCCTAATTCATAATTTACTTCCGTTCAGTTACTTTCTATCCAAATTAGTGCTCTTTCAGGCATTAAAGTTGCTATTCAGTAAAACATGCTGGAAGAATGTCACCAAAAAAATTGCTTAGAAGTATTTCATGAAAAGATTTGAATTTTCAAAAATCGTTATAAATAATAAAAGTACGTTAAAATAGGAAAAAGAAACATTGTTATTGTTATGAACTTTGAAATGCACCCATGTGCTTCACATATGTGTCTTTTCTCATAGATTTCGTATTTATCTAAAAGGTGAATACATATTTCACTGGCATGAAGAAATTTTGCTTTAAGTTACACTTAAACACATTTTTACTGGATCATTTTAGCTGTGCTTTGAATTAGTTTTTATATCATTTCCTTCAAAGTTAGTTTTTGAGGAAGAACGTTTTCATGTGTTGGTTGTAGAAATTTCTCTTGCCAGCTTGGAGAATAACGCCGATATGGGATTAAGAAAAGCCAGGCAAATGAGTATTGAAAAACTTAAAGAAATCTATAAACGTGACTAAATGCACGCACATTCCTTTATGAAACCTTGCCGCCTCTCTTTCTGATCTCAATAACCGCTGAGTGTTTCAGTCGTTAAGAAAGATTTTACTTGTTTCAGGATTATTAACATAACAGCTGAAGAGAGCGAAAACTTAGATTTACGCATGCTTCGATCCTTCCGAGTATTACGTCCACTGAAACTTGTGTCTAGAACACCAAGTAAGTTCTGAGTGGGAAGACTGAAAAAAATGAAAATAATAATAAAAAAAAACTATGCAGAAGTGTAGCTAGACCTTTCCTGGTCACATTCTGTAGTTCCCACTCACATCATATAGTTCACAGTTACACATTTAGAGCTCTACAGAGAGCCACTGGGTGTGTTGTCGGTAGACCCGAATGAAATAGACAGTATACTTCTGTAGTCCCTTATAGTAGTCTGTCTTATAGTGCTTTAGAAACTATCTCTTTCTATTCCAGTGTGTTGCCTGGTCTTATAGTCCCTAAACTATCAGAATGAACTAGTCAACAGAGAAAATTTTAGTTGCTGGTTAATTGTTCTCAGTCTAATACGATGTTCCAGGTGAACACTTAAAGAAAGGGGTCATTCAAAAGTGTGAATCCGTGTTCTAAATGAAAATTTCTTGAGTCTGAAGCAATGAGTATGGTTTCTTAGAACGCAAATTTTATTATTTCCCTGTGTGAAAGCAACGTTTTAGTAGACATTTTGATAAAATGGAATGTTTTATTCAAGGTCATAAAAAATTATAGTTTGATTTTATTTCTTGTTTTTATTAATCAGTTTTTGTTATTTTTTCCAAAAACTGGAAAAATGGTTTCTGATTGTTTTTTTTTTAATTGCCAATTGTTCGTGTTTTAGAAATCTTTATTATTTTATTGTTTTAGAAGTGTAGTGTTTTTTAGTGATCAGTATGTTCAATTTATGCTCATATTTAGTATTTTTATATTGTTTCACTGTTTTAGTAAGTAATACCTGAGTAGATCACTGATTTTATAAAAAAAAATTGTAGTTATTTTACTATATTTATATGTAGTTGTTTGATATGTCATTTATATCAGTTAAAATTTTCATTTCTCATTTATAGTAAAATGTGAAAACAATATTCTCTATATACTCAAAAAATATTCATTCTTTTTAAAGTATTGTAATAATAATTTCATTATAATTTTAAATTAATCGCATATTTTCTATTCTGCATTTATAATACTTGAATCACGGGATTTTAGAATCAGTTTTGGTGTATAATGTATTCATAATAATTTCTTTAAATGTTTCTATCGATTCGATTACTTGTACTAAATTTTATAAGAATGTTTTAACCTTTTTTAAATAAAATAATTTTAGAAATATATGTTTACTATAATTGTTTAAACTTCTTCGCGCTTTATTTATGTCAGATGATCTTTAGAGTCGTAATGATCACTGACATATTTTAAGAGATATCACATCTGAATAAAATGAATTTAAAAAAAAACATCGAGAAGAGGCATCCGCTCGTTCGAGTCCCGCTTCTCTTAGTTAGTGTGACGGCTCTCTAGTGATTCCAGTAGTAGAACCGTGTTGCTTGCATTTGTAGCGTAGAAACACCTGTAGATGTCCTCCCGTTTTTCTAGGTGTATAACATTCATTGTCCCCCAAGACTTAGATGTAGACTTGAGAACGTTGAGAGCTATTAGAGTTTTGAGGCCTCTGAAGCTAGTATCTGGTATACCAAGTAAGTCCACTTCCTTTCTCAGTGCTCTCTTCAGAGACACTGCATTCTTTGTAATTAATTTTACTAAGTACTATTTATTCTCCAAAACAAGGTGTCTCTTTGAAAACTGTAGATCTAATAAATTATGTATGCAGAGGATACATATTATTACAAATTTGTTTGGTTGAAAAAAGCTGACGACTCTAATTAATTGAATAATTACAAATTTATTAATGGACGAGGACGAATAAGGATGACACGAAGACAAATCGACGTATATACACAAAGAAATATTAAAACATATTATTAACAGTAATTTAAAAACATACTCATTATAAACAAGCTTTTCAACTCTTCAGAAACACCTCTCTAGAACAGCTTTAATAGCAGGAAATCAGGCAGATAGTCTCCCTGTCTTATCGCAGACAACGAACAAGCAGATAGACTCAGAGATCTCTTATGTACCCTTTCAGAATTTTCCAGAAGGGTAAATTCCAAAGAGTTCTTCTTAGTTCTTTAGTGATATATTTTATCGCCAAATCTGTTGCCGATTTGATAACTTTGCTCACATCTTTTCAAGGTTGTCATTCTAGTTAATGCTGGGAAGAAAACTTTCTCAGTAAAACTCTTTTTCCTACAAGCTGTGTAATTGCAGCGAAAGCAACATATTTGGTACATTTCAATATGTGTATCCACAGTTCTATACACATGACCTTTCTTCTATTAAATTTCTTTCTTATAAACTTTCGAGAGGTCTTATATTTTGAGCTTCAGAAATTTATTACGTTAAAAATCTCAAAAGCACGCCTCCTCTGCATATGAAATTGAAAAATTATTAAGCCTAAAAAGAGAAGCTTGTATTTGATATTAAAGCTTCTTGTATGCCAAGTCTGAATTTAGATTTAGGGATGATTTAAGAGTAATTGCATCTTTTTTCTTTCTCTTGTAATTCTGTAATATTCCATTTCTCTGAGATAGAAACTGCTATTGTTATTCCTCTTGAGTGGATGTATTAGATTAAATAAAAAAGGGGTAGAATCCTTGGTTTGGTTTCTTTGTTAAGAATCTCTGGAAGTTCAATCATAGATTCAGCCAGGAATCGATAATATTACCCTTAAATCCGACAAAAATTAATTTTATAATTATATTTATGCCCCTTCATTATGTATATCTTCAAATTAAATGATAACCTCCGTTATTCTATTTTAAAAAATCACTTTTATATGAAAATAGTTAAAATTGCTCAAAAAGATTTTTAAATGGCTGAAGATGACGAAATATTTGAGTGTTCTAATTTCTCACTAAAATGTTCAGTATTTGTTTCAAGATATGTTAGTTTTTTGTGATGCAATCACTATATAACCTAGCATGTTAGAGGCCCACGTAAATCAATCGCATCACGTAATGACTAAAATTTTCGCAATAACTGAAAATTATTACTAAATGGGTTTCGTGATCGTAAGGCTTAAGCACCTAAGAATGTTTCACTCGGTGTCATTTAAAGAAATGGACTCGGGAATGAATCACCATTTTAAGATTTGTCACAAACCAGAATAATACCTTCTGTAATTCCCGAAAACCAACTTAGTTTCATTAAGCATTTGTTTCAAGCAGGCTTTCGGAAATTACATCCTGTGAGACTAGTTTTAGGTTAACATTGTGAAAATATTTTTAACAGAATAAAATAAAATTGTATTCATTTCTTTTTTTTTCTTTCTTATTAAAAGAATTGCAATTATTACAGTGATTTATTTACCATTTGGTATAGTATATCTATTACTTGATATTTATCTTAAATTTTTAAAAATGTGTCTTTAGTAATGTTTCACGTAGTGATAAATAATAGGATATCTATAACATTTATAATAAAGCACAATATGTTCCGAGTTTTTGCTTTTAATAGGAAAACATTTTGAAATTTAAAACTGTTTTTTCCGAGACACCTTGTTTATGTTTTTCTTTAAAATGCAATTTAAATGTATTTACATAAAAATTCAATAAAAGTTGCAATAAGAAATAACTCGTTGATCTCGCTCGCAAGCAATAATCTATCTCATGTTAATAATAGCATTAAATGTGATCAAAAAAGTTAAATCAATATTTAAAAAATAAGGATAATATAATAACAAATATATATGAAAAAAATGAAGCCATTGGTTTATTAATGCTAATATAAGGGTTTAATATATATATATATATATCATTTAATAATCATATAATTTTCTTATTTGAACTTTAAACATGTGAATATACTGAAATTAATTGTGTTGTACTATTTAGTAAAATTGTTCTTCAGTTTGTTTTCCAATGGCTTATATTATAAAGATTACTGCTCTTTCAAAACAATTCTGTTTTGGAATTACAAGAGTATAACTAATGTAAAATTCTAGCATAAATCAACTTTTGTTAAAAGTAATCTTTATAATTAATATTGAATGCACTAAACGTCTATTTCAATATAAAAATGTAAAAAATAATCACTGTTGTAAATAAAATTTTAATAGTATAAATTGAGAAATAAAATAAAATATGAGCTGAATTTTGCACAAAAAAAAATATTTTTAACACATACACCAATTGTTTTTTTACGTGCATTAATTACAATGAAATAGATATTTTGCTCTTTAGATGTTACACAAATTCATAATGTGTTTCTAGATATTATATATAATCATGCAAAATATCTGAAAATATATCAAATAATATTCCAGTGTGCAACATAGTTATAAGCAAGTTTAATTTGACTTACTATAAAATACGACGTATAAAACGCGCACTTTGAACACAAAACATAAAATTGAAATTTACAGGTGCGCGCTATAGACCGGGTACAAAAATGAGAGCTTCAAAAATAAAAGATGAGCATAAAAAAGTAGATTTCAACATAGATCGAAATACTGTTCATTTAAAAGAAATGGCATACCTAATGAACTTAAAGGGTTGTAGTTCCAGACATGTACTATTTTTTTTAAAATCCTGCAATAATACCTCGAATAAATGACTTTAAAAAATAAGATCGTTATATACGTACATTTCAGGCTCTTTCGTAAAAAAGACAGTGTGCGTTATATGGTGAATATACCTAAAAATTAAAAATACCGCCTGAAAGTATAGGTGCGCGTTATACACCGAAACTTACGGTAAATGATTGAAATGGAAAAAAATTTCTTTTAAAAGAAATGCAAGAAACTCAGAAGATACTCTAAAACACATTTTTTATTTATTGAAATTTTTTTCGAATAATGATATCTTTCAATACATTTTGCTGTACCTTTGACTTCATGTGGAAATGAGTAAATGCCGATGATGTATTCGTGATATTTATGAGTTACAATTTTTTCTTGTTAAAAAAAATTAAAAATATATTTTTATTAAATAAAATGATAACACTGAAAAGGTTTAGGGCATAAAAGACAATAGTTTTTAACAATAAGAGTTCAGCCGGGAAAACATTTCTATGATATAAAATTATCTTTTTATAATTTCCTTACCTGACTCTTTAAAATGAACCACATACCAAACTTATTAAATAAGCCGTAAGATATAATGCTTTAGTAAGGAATGTATTTAAAAATTTAAACTCGTTCTCCATTTTATTGAAATTAGGATATTAGTTCAGAGCTATTTATAAATTTAACTTTCGACAGACTAAAATTCTCAAATTAAAATTTATGTACAGAGTTGTCCGTTAAATAATATAAACTTAGATTATACACCAAACCAAAAGTATATTGTAAATATTTTTTGGGTTTTAACCATTTTTCAAAAGTATTCACATAAAATATCTGCACAGGAAAATATAAAATAAAACTTTGTTTCGAATTTTAGACAAAAATAAAAATTTTCCGAAACAGTATGGTTGGGAAATTTTTTTTTAGATTCTAATTTTTCAAAAAAGTTTTGAATGTATCTCAAAATATTTTTTTAATTATCTAATTATATATACATACATATATATATTCTTAAGCACGAATGTCGACTAAGTTGGATCATTCTTCAATGGATCCGAACATAAGATTATTACGTTAAGATTAAATATCAGGATGTATCATGGTCATTTTTGTTCACTGTATAACTATGTTGCCCACTATATAAAAAATATCGTGTAATTTAAATTTCAAGTTTTAGTGTCACTTCTTAGTTTCAAGATAATTATAGTTAAGTCTTGCTATTTAAGTGTAATGGATAAGAAGAAAATGAACATAGTTAAAGCTTCGTCTCTGTAGTTTGACATATATACTCTCCTGAAAAACATACAAGTATACAGCTTTCATAATTTATCACAAATTATACATTAATCTGTTCTATATAAAATCATATTAAGCCAACGAATACTATGTAAAAAATTCTTAGATACAATGAAACAAAAAAACGGAGAAAAGTAGAATTTCACAACTTTACGTGATTGTATTATCCATAATATTTTAAACAAAATTGCAATTGAGATGGAAAAAATTTTATTATCTTCGAGATTAAAATCGTGATCCACTTCGTAAATCAAAAAGGAAAAGAAATATGTTAATTTTCAAATTTGAATCTGAATATGATACTTCTTTCAAGAAAACTTTGATTACAATTATACTCCTTTAAATGTACTATTGAGAAGATTCTGCAAATTGTCTTTGCTTAGCTTCCAAATCAAAACTGAGGAGATGTTTTGAAGCTGCCTCGTGCTTCTTGGTTTTTATTCGTTTCTTTGAAACTCTCTTTCAGTGACACACAGGTCTTGTTTTTCATAAGTAACTTAAAATGAGGATATTAAAAGTGGCCTATATACTCCATGCTCTAAGCGCAACATAAAATATTTTGTATGAATTTTTGATGAACCATGGTTAAGGAACAGCCATTCAAGTTATAAATATGCTATGATTTCATTCCTTCCTGGAGATAAAAATATAATTTTCTTGGAGTAAAATTTCACTTACCAGAAAAATTGGTAATAAATCCTTTGAAAATATTTATGCTGTTTGCAGCTTTTGGCTTTTCCTTCTATGAACTATTGACTAACTAATGTCACTGAATAAGTAATATCCATGCAGTATTCATTTATCACTATAGTACTTCTAAAGTTCCATTGATGAAATATTTTTCTTGATTTACATTATAAGAATTGAATTCTTACACATGAAAATTAAATTTCAATTATTTGGTTAAACAACGTATTTCTAGTTATCAATTTCTAACGAGATGTGCTACTTTGTCTATTTTAGATGAAGAGCCTTTATATTTTGTCTGAATTTTTCACAGATTAATCCATATTACACAAAAGAATTTTCTGTTTCATACTTTTTGGCTTTTATTCTAATTAATGTGTCATTTTTGCTATAGTTATTCACAGAACTATCATAGTTCAAGTTCTTTTAGGGTATCTGAAGTTTCGCGAATATACTGTAAGGCACAAATTTTTTTTAAAAAGTTATTCAAAAAGAATATCTATTGTGTTTTAGAAAAGGTTTATTATATTCTTAAATAATCATATTTGGAAAAATAAATAGTATACTTTATGGATTAAACTGCCTGTATATAAAATTCCCCCTTATTCTCTAAGAATATAATTCCCTCAACTTTATCAAAATCAATTCCTTATAACAGTTTTCATTTTGGATCTAAAAAAAAAGTAGCGAGTAACAAAAAATAGCATTTCCTTTGGAAAGAGTGTAATTTTTATTTCAATGTTAAACAAAACATGTGGAAAGTCTGTCTTTGATATAGTACTTTCCCTTAAAATTTTAATGATTTTCAGCTTACAAATGATAGAAAATTAATGAATTATTATATAGTTAATAATTCTATAATTAATGAAAAGTTTGAATCATTCTGTAAGTATAATTCTGACCAAAAGTAAAGCAACAAGACATGCGGGGACCTGAAATATCCGTAGGAAGGCAGAGTGAGCCGCTCTGCCAATTTCTTCAGGAACGAACACTGAAAATGCACTTCCTCTTTGAGAAAAGATAATTTCCTGAGAAAACTCATTATCATCGAATCCACGTGAAAATTCTTATTTGATAAACTAAGAGTTAATGGCATCATTATGTTCATTTTCTTCTTATAAGTAATTTGTTAATGGATGGCATTTTAAAGAAGTTGCAGAACGTTTTACATTTTGATTGCTAAAAGTTTCATAGAACATGTATCCTTAATGATGTGCTTGCATTAAAAGTAATGAAATATGCAATGGATAACTCTCTTTTTGCGATGTCCCCGTCTCTCTGCAGGTCTTCAGGTAGTTCTCAAGTCTATCATCAAGGCAATGGCACCTCTACTCCAAATCGGCCTCTTGGTGCTTTTTGCCATTGTAATATTTGCTATTATAGGCCTTGAATTTTACAGTGGTGCTCTTCATAAAACTTGTTTCAGTATAGTGGATAGATGTAAGTATCTCTCTTTCTTTCTCGTATTGAAAATTATTAGTTTTATAATCATGCTGAAAGAATAAAAAAGAAATATTTTATTCAATAATTTATTTTAAGTTACTTTAATTGTTTTATGTGGTTTTAAGCTACTCATATTCTTAACAAATTATAAGAAAATCAAATACCTTTTATGGATTTTATATTTTTCTCTATTAGTTTTCTCTACTAAAAGTCAATGTTGAAGATTATATCAAAAGCTATTTTGTTTCAAGAATTTTTTTTAAAAAATGAGTGTGATATATTGAAAATAATCAATATATATTTTATTAAATCAAAAAGTGTATAGTTATTCAAAATGTTTTTATTCATTTTAAAGAACTATAGTTTTATAATAATAATATTTCTTTTTCCCATCCTGAATATAAACACATTTTCTACATTATTTTATAATAATGCAAAAATCTTTCAATAACTGATGTCTCTATTTCCCATTGACTAAATTAGTCATAAACAATTATAAAATATATTCACGCAAACCCTCCATTCGTCTTAAGTCTTCTTTGTCGATGGCCTATTTAAAACGAAATGAACGTATGTATTGGCAAAACCCTCCTGCAACGTGCTTGAAAGCGATACGTTTCTTAAAAATATCATGTCGTGGAAAATCATGTTATAGAAGACACTAATATAATTTTAAAAAACTAGGATTCGGTTCTACAAAAAGGAAAATTGTCTTTTATGATATAGCATGTTGAACATTTTTAAGTATATGCACATAACTATTTGCACGTAAAATATTATATGAACATAAAAACACTTCCTCCAGTGAAAATGAAATTCAACATCATATAAAAATTTAAAAGATTATGTTTTCAAGTTAAATAATATTTAAAAATCAAAAATAAACCTAATGCTATATTAATAAGTTTACTCCTCATCTTCACTTACTACAGTTGGTTGAAAATATTTGACTGGCCTTATTTCCAATACTGAGCTTGATTCGTCGACAAGTTCAATTGAACCTCGATTGGTTGTAGATGAATAAGTTACAACTGCATTCATTTACATAAATGGATTTAAAAAATGGGAAAAAATAACTTGCCTTCACTAAGTTGTCAAAAATATTAAGCACTTGTTCACAGCTATTTCCATACCTAAATAAGCAAAATAATTAAAATTTGTTTTCTTTTGTAATGATGCATTAAAATAATGAACCCTGGCAATAAAAAGCCAGAGCTCAAGAAAGTAAATTACCTTTTCTCTTTAACTGTATTCTGAATCACTGACTAATAATAATTACCCAAAATATAACAACTTGTTAATACTGATCACAAGAAAGACTAAAAATTGACTAGACAATAAATATGGTTTAAAGGAATAAGAACTACAAATTCATATTTGAAAATTTGAATATGCACATTATAAAAAAAGTTGCATTGCAGGAAATTTGTTCACGTTTCCTAAATCATATTATAGGAAAAATTTGTAATTTTCTAACCACGTTCCAAAGGTACCGCAATGTTGGATGTTTATTAGTATACTGTTAAGATATATAGGTTTTGTTGCGTCAAGTACTTTTTATTTTATATATATTTTTGTTTACTTGTCTCGTTGAATTCTCAATGTCCTGAAATACTTCTCTTTATAATAGTACACCTATTTTTAAACGGTCCTTAAACGATCACCATAAACATACATATGACAATCTCATAAGCAAGAGAAAAACCCCAAGTACTTCTTTGTATCGAAACAATATGTTGAAGAGAAATTAACTTTTTAGAAGCTAGGATCTAAATGAATGACACAAAAATCCATTGTCGAGATGTATTACAGAAACTTCAGTCATTATAAGTTATAAACTCCTTGTTTCTTTTTTTTTATGTAAACTAGTTTGCCATCGCCAATGCAGTACAATGGTAGTTACACTTTAGAAATTTTTTCGAGATATTAACTTATTTGGTGCATTTCATTTTGTTATTAAAATTTTCGTTTTTTGTTCGAATGTGGATTCCTTTTCAATGAAGCATACATAATTAGATAAATTTGTTTGAATGAAATTTATTTTTTCATACTTACTTATTTATTTGTATTAGTACTTTTGACTAATAAGATGGTACAAAAGAATGGGGGTAAAAAGCAATAAAACCACAAATAAACGTGAGACCTCAAATTTTGCAGCTCTTGCGTGCATTATAAGAATTAGCCAATAATTAGTATCAAAATTAAATCGTTGATTTTAGGGGACTACTATTATAATTTCAGCAACTGTATCATTTATTACTTTAGAAAAAAATTAATTAAATAAAAAAGTCAATAGTCGTTTACAAAGATTTGTAAATCTCTCTTTCCTAACATATGAATGGATCAATTGTACGCAATGACATCATTAATGAAAAATTATAATTAGAAATTTGTATGTATATTGTATCTGAAACGTTCAAAAATAAAGATGATTTTATATAAGTTTTTTTATCACAAAACAGGAGCAAAGGACTATTTAATATCAAGAATTAATTAATGGGAAAAGTATACAGATGTAAATATTTAAGAAAAATGAGTTAAAGATACCTCAATCTGGAGTTGATTCTACTTTTAATCTTGACAAGAAATGCATCATATCACGGCGGTTAAAGAATATTATGCAATTTGATGGGTAAATGATGGAAAGTTGAAAAGCAGCCGTATAAAAACGCAGAACACCCTATAAATGAGAAAAATATTACACTATCCAGATAAATTTGTTA
>BMAV01026037.1:0-24300 GCA_019973955.1 Trichonephila inaurata madagascariensis | reverse complement strand
TTTAACACCCCCTTCGAAAAGACAAAAATTTACAAAGGAATTTTTAAAAATGAAACAAATTTTAAAATCACTTTCCCAAAATTTTCTTTTTGGTATCGCATCTAAGGGAAAAGCCCTTTCGCAAACCCTAATAAATCCAAGATTCATTGCAACTTGGTACCATATAAGTATTTATACCAATGTGGACCCCTTAAATATCGAAGAGCTGATACTTTTGTGTATGAAGAATCGTGCACAAAGTTACTTAGACAAGTAGTTAATGATTAAGAGAATTTCAACAAGCTGTGTTAACCTACATACAATTAACATGAGTCCATTTTCCAATACTCTAAAAAGTTCGGAAATTAAGTGACAAGATCCATCACCTAATAACACGTTCAAATTCAAACTTGTTTGCGTCTTTGACGCGTTGCCGAGGTATTAAGATTTCTCATGAAGTGTATAATTGGCAAAAAACCATTTTAAATTTCTCACATTAACTCATTAAGTAAGTGGATTAAATCTATTTGTTTCAATAATTCTAGAAGGCATGCGTGTTCAATCAGAAATTTTATTTTTTTTAAAATGAAAGCCTTGCTTGCTACGCGACTCATTTTGAACTGTGCAATAGCCATATTTACCCCTAATATTTGAGAGGTTTTAATTCCACAAATGTAGTTCTTGAAATCGCTGACCATACGGTGTTAGTAACTCATTTGGGTTTTGAGCCTTTCCATGCAAACATTTTCTTCATAACATAGGAGATCGCCTAGATCTATAAAAATTGGCCTCATTTAATTCCTTATGGTATTTTGGTGTGTTGAATGGCAAAGTAAAAGAGCAGTGATTTATCAAAAATATAATTTATTTTTTCACCAACAACTAACTACTGAAATATATGTATAACTCGAATATATGTATTCCTTTCGAAAGAGTGGAATTTTGGGGAGACAGAAGAAATGCCAAAAGGCATTTCTTCCGACCAATAAAATTCAACAGGAAGTACTAACAGCCAATGAGATGCAAGGGTTAACAATCCTATATTATGAGTAAGGATGAACTGAAAGGAATAATGACTTTTGGATACCCATGAAAGTACACCAAGTAACCCCCTTTTAAGACCAAATATTTTACTTAAATATTAAATTCTTTGATTATTAATACTATATTGACCCCCAATGACTTGGGAAAATGATAAAAATTTACCTTTGGAACGTATCATCCGTGCGGATTGGGCGTTTCTGGGAATCGCGAAACATTTTTTGGTTCTAAGTTGTGAAAAACACACTTAATTCAACTAAAATTGTTACAAATAAGGAATATTGATAAATTATTTTATTGATATATTTATTTCTGGAATCTTTTAACATGTTTTGTTTCAATAAGCATATTTTGCTTGTTTTCGCAACATGTTTTCTGCTTTCGTAATTTAAAGTACGGCGAGCCTTAAAAGCTTCAACACTTGAAAAGGCTATACGGTCAACCTTTTTATCTGTGGCCAGGATAAAAGACATGATATGTATAGTAGGTGGATCATAACACTTCGATCGTTTTGCTAGTGGATTCACAACACACACAACACTGTTATCTTCATCAGTTAAAATGCTTTTGTTAGTAGGTGCAGAGGCTGATAACTCGCTTCAACTATCTCTAACTAAAGTTTTCGATCCATTTTGATTTTGGAGGAATTTTATTTGATATTGCATCTTGCTTGCACAGAAACCAAGAATTTGAAACAGCTAAAACAATTAAATGAATGGATTCAAGAGATTTTGATGGTAAAGAATGATCAAAAATTGTGTTTCCATTTCAAATATTTCAATGTTTTTTTCATCGCTCTCATCTGAACTTGATTCTCCTTTCAGTATACGTGATTCAAATGTTTTTTTCATAGCATTGTCATCTCCGAGAGATCCCTTTGATCTAATTTCAATCTGAATTATTCATCAATTGCAAAATTTCTTGTTGTGTGATAATTCTGTCTCCTCCTTTTAGACACCTGAAAAATTTTTAGTTAAAAGATAGCACAGTATTCCAAATAAAATGTATCAGAAAATTGCATAATTTAAAAAAATAAAAAATAAAATATTTAAACCACACTAACTCCCACCGGAAAATCCAATTTTTTTTTGGGGGGAGAGATATGGATTTATATATTTGTGTAAAGGATGGAAATACCATACCCATCATCAAGTGTGTAAACGAGAAAATGAATTGCAAAAAAAGAGCCAGAGAAAGAAAAAAGGAACTGGTCCTTGGAAACCCCAAGGAAATATGTTTTTAATTGTATAGCAATATATTTCCTTTTTATTTAAACTTCTATCAACATTATTAAAACAGAAAAGAAAACTCAAATGCAAGAAATTACCTCTATAGCTGCAATGATTCAAGTAACACCCAACCCGCACGGTCGTGCGGGTAACGAAATCTCAAGTCCTACAAGCAACATTAATAGAGTATAATGATTTTTTTTTCCATTTTACAATTATTTAAACATTAATACAAACATGTGTATCCAATCAATTAGAAATATATTGATAATTATCTTTTTACGACAGATAAAAAGGAGACACATGTTTTCGTAGTATTTGAAAACAAAGCTAGATTTGCCAGCTGAAAGTAAAACATGGACTATAACCACCGTCTGTTGATAAAAAGTGATACTTTACACTTTCTACAAACGTGCTCATTCGTTGGATTCGGGATTTTTTCAAATATGACTATTCCAGAAGCATAAACGTACAAGAATATCTAATCCGCATTATCGTGCGGGTTGGATCTTAAAGCAGTGCTTCTCAAAGTTTCAATATTCAATTATAATGTTAGTCGCCCCCCTCAAACAATAACAATGAATTCAATAATATGCTTTTATGATAAAACTACGATACGACTCTAACCCTTTTTTAAAAAAACCGAGAATAAACGCCCCTTTTGTCGGCAAAGGGTCAATTTGGGGGACGTTATGAAAGTCTTTCCAAAATAAAAAACCTTTTTTTGCACTGCTGTCCATAAAAATATTTGGAAGGCTTTTGGAATGCAAAAAAGAAGGACCTTTTGTAAAGTCTGCAAGGGTTTTCCTTTATTTCCCCGTTTTTTTTTTGCAACTTTATCCCCCTACAAACACCCAAACTCAATAAATCACATGCGCTTTCCTTTCTTTGAAAAAAAGGTTGACATTGGGGGCGAATCGCGGGAACTTTTAATCGGCAGTCAAGGGATTTTTTTTTAATAAACTGTACAAAGTGTTAACCGATAAGGCTTGATTTTTTTATGTGATTTTATATTTGATAGAATCCTATGTGGTCAATGGTAATTATTAAACTTGTAAAACTAACTTAACTTGGCATTGTTAAATTAATTATAAGAAACATTATGCAGCACTGATGCATTTATAAGTATAATATATTAGTGTAAATTCGTATTTAATTTTTTATATTTTATGTCATAATGTATTTTGTTTATTTACTTTCAGTAAATTAATAATTTTTTTTATATAAATAATCTTTTGTTTTCGACTTTTCAATATCCTCTCTGTCCCCCTTGAAGAGTTGTCACACCCCTCAAGGGGGATGTGCCCCACAGTTTGAGAAACACTGTCTTAAAGGGATAAAGCACGTGTTTATGTATTTATGATCATGGTACCTTTCGTTACATTCAGCTTCTGCCTTTTGAAACTTGCACCAGGCATTTATACCCGCAGGACACAGTCCGTGTTGAGGGCTCTCGTTTGAAGATAGAAGATGAAAATAGCGCGAAAAGCAGTTTTCATGCTGTGTAAATCATTGATATTATTTTTTATAGAGCCATACCATGATATCTTCGAATTTTTAATATTGAAATGTTGGTTAGTCGGTTACGTCCCCATAGGCTTTTTTTCTAACTTTTTAAAACTTTTTTTCCCCCTGTTTCCCCTTTTAAAAAATCTAAAAAACGTGTCCTACATTTTTAACCTAATACACTCTAATTTCTCCATTTGAATATCATATGGATTCACGCTCATCAGAAACTTATGCAAGGGGAAACACAGCTGCTCCTTGAGGAGCTCATTTGATATGCGTCAAAGAGAAGCTTCCTTTAAAAAATAAATAAAATTACTTCTAATTATCATATTTTCTCAAACACATATATATTTTTAGACAAAAGTATATATAAATGAACATTCAAAAAATATTTAAAAAAAAAAGGGAAAATTGATATTTTTTCTAAAATTCATGAGCCCTTAAAAATCAAATTTATCAATTACTGTTTTAATAAAAATTTAGTATTTTATGTGAAATTATCACTGTTTTTCTCTTAAGCACTTTGGTATAATAACTAAAATAAAGTTATGTAGGTTTGTAGAAATTAAAATATCTCTTACCTGAAGGTCATTTAAAAAAAGAATACCCATGTAACACATCCAAATTGAATATTTGATAATTAATTCTTACACTTTTTGTACAGAATGAGTCACATTTAGTATTTTTTTGTAAGATGTTAATAGTTTTCCCCATTTTAGTAATAACTTTTTATCTTTATCTTCTTGATTTTAGCATTTATTTCTTAAAGTATACAAAAGTCTAAAAACCACGAAAAAAAATTCTTTCCATAGCTTCTTTTTTAAAAAAAAATATCGCAAGTAATCGGATACCTTAAATCCACTTGTTCCTTGTGAAGAAATTGCATTGACACTGCAGTCAAAGTATAACAAAAATGTGGAATTTCACATTTAGTAAATTTTATTAACTTAAAATGATAAATTAATATATTATATATATATATATTTTATATGACTGCATAACTTAATTTAATGTCAAATATTCGTATTTTTATTTGCAATCATTATGTAATTAGGCTCCCGAAACTCTTCTCGTAACAATTTTTCCCTTGGTACTGAAACCAGCTTGGAGGTTTTAAATATCAAACTAAGTTACTTCAGCCCCTTATATATTTGCACTATTAATACTTAAGAAGAAAATATTTCAAAATATGTAGTATACTATATATAGTGAGATAAATTAAATTTTAAAGGTAAATTAAGGATTAGAAATTACATATGTTACCTTAATTAGCATCTCAAAAAATATATATTTTTGACATTTTATATGAGTAGGTAAGAAACGCCGATTCTACTGAAAAGGCGGCGGAGGCGGTGCAGAGTTGTTCCCTCCTGCTGTTGTGTTGAATTGTTTCCCTCCTGATGCTAAGTTGAGTTGTTTCCCTCCTGCTGTGGTTTTGGTTTTCAAGTTGATGGGGGAGATGAGTTGTTTTTCTTCTACTAGTTTTGCTTTTCGAGTTGAGGGGAGTTGAGTGGTTTTCCTCCACCTGCTGAATTGAGTTGTTTTCTCCTGTTGCTGAGTTGAATTATTTTTTTAAAGAATGTGCAAAAAATTGCAGTGTAGGAATGTTAAAAGTGCTCATGGCGCCACCTATTGATTAAACTATACACTAATTATAGATTTTAAAATGATTGAAGTAAATAACAATAATAAATACAGATTCAAACTCACAGCCCCAGAACAAAATGTCTCCATAGTACAATAGTTTTTCAGTTATGCCCAACCATTGTCCTATGAGCATACAGACCTGAAGGAAGAAAACTTTATGTTTATATAATATCATGAATTTAATTTTGCAGGCAGAAGCAGATAGTAAGTACAACGGCAATAGAGAATAAAAAAAAAATTACATTTATATTGTTTTAATAATTTGTAAATTTAAATTCAATATAATGATTACACGTACACAGTAAAGATACAAAGTAAATTGATTATTCAGTTATTGATTAATTGAAAAACGTGACGTACTATACTCGTCATCGGCGTGAACGGTTTACGATTGAATTTGTCTCAGCTTGTCTGATCTTGATTCTACAAGACGGCGACTGAATTCTACGTCAGAAATTATCTCAATGCTTAGAGAGGATGGCGCAAATTTTTTAAATAGTTTTCTTGAAATAATCTTTTTTCGACGATAAACATTTTTTATTATTAAAACCTGTAAATTATGTAACAAGAATTTTTTGAAAATCTTCGCTTAGATATTATTTTTAAATTAAAAAGAACATATTATATCCACCTGATTGTTTTGAATATTATGAAGAATCAGTTTAAATATATTGTATAAAGATTTTATAAGTTTCACACAGTATTTTGTTCTAAAAATTTTGCTTCTATAAATAAGAATATTTTTTTATATCCTTAAATGAGTTAATATTTTTTTTTATTGTTTGTTAGTTTAATTTATGTCGAAAAAGGTTTCATTTTCAAAAAAGAAAAGAGTATTTTTTTATTTAAAACAAATTATGTAAGAATGTTTAAACATAAATTATATTTTTAATACATTTCATACATATGCATGAAAAACTTTATATAAGTTTAAAGACAATATATTTACCATTAAAATTTTCACATGATTTTTGTTTTAAAAATTTTGTTTCTATAAATCATGAATATTTTTATATGCTTATTTGGGATAGTTTTATTTGTATTGTTTTGTTAGTTTTAATTTATATTGAAATAGTTTCATTTTTAAAATAAAAGAGTATTTTTTATGCAAATTATCTAAGTATGTTTTAAACATAAATTATATTTTAATACATTTCATACAAATGTAAGAAAAACTTTATATAATTTTAAGGCAAATACGTTTTATATAAAATTTTCAGGATTTTATTTCTAAAAATTTTGTTTTCATAAATTTGAATAAAATGGGGGTTTTTAATACGCTGAATTTGAGTTAATTTTATTTACATTGCTTGTTAGCTTAATTTATGTTGAAATAGTTTCATTTTAAAAATAAATGAATATTTTTTATGCCAATTATTTAAGTATGTGACTCTAAGTGATTTTTAAATATATTTCATACAAAACAAATAAAATTTATGTTCATGTCTTAAACACAAACCTTTAGCCTTTTCTAAAGAGTATAAATTGTATAACTATTAAATACAATAATCATTCAGCTGAATTATTTTTTTCTTAACTGAATAGAAATAAAAAATGTTTATTTTATATTTTAATAACAACTGTAAATTTCAATTCAGTATAATGATGAAATTTGGACCAAATTAAGTTCATATCAGCATATTTTAATTTTTGATTAAAAAGACATGTTTTGTAGTCCTCAAGTGTTATTTTGTTTTTCAAAGTTTGTTTTTAATCCCTTTTAGACTCTTTTCAATTTTATTGTTTGTTTTGTAGGCATACTTTTTCGATTTTAATTCTACATATTCTGTCATAATATTTCTCTTATTTTCATCCTTCATTTTCCCGATGACATTTTTGTTAACATGAGATAAATTATAAATGTTGTTTTTGTCATAGTCTGAATTCCCTTATAAGTTATTATCATCAGTCTTTTTTTTTATTTTATAGATAAAAGAATCGGTGTCTGTATACATGTACCTTACATTCGAGTCATAACGATGCTTCATGTGTACTCAGTGAAAAGAATACATAAGAACTTTTGATATGTCTAAAATTGCCATTCCTACCTGTATTGGTTTCAAAAATTTGATTTTCCTTGTTTTAGAGTATCGCCCATTATGTTTTCAGAAAATATTGAGCGTCGATAAAAATTTGATTTCGCTATTAACTTTCGAGTCAGCTCTTCTGTTGAGCATAAACGTATATCTACACTTCTTCTTACACATTCCATCGTTTTCCCGAATATGCTATTATTCATTAGCTTGTAATAATCCTACTGAAAGTCATTTACAGCTTTAGTTCATAATTTCGTATTATAATCTATGTAATTTTTAAGTCAAGGAGATTGAAAAAATTGTAAAACGCGATGAGTTTTCTTCAAGACTAACCCATATTTTAAATATAGCTTTCAATTAGAATAATGGAGAACACATTTTTTTGTTTGTTTTTGGTTCCAAAGTAGTTAAAAGTCTGGGTTCTTTACATTCAGGTGAGGTTTTATTTTCAAGGACCCTATTTTTCTTTTTCATGCAAATCGGAAAGATTTTTCTCTTCTATTTTTCTTGTAGCGAGATATTGTACATAAGCAATCACAAGAAAAACAAAGGCATAAATAATTTTCAAATTAGTAGTGTCTTTGAAATTTTAATATTGGAATATTGTTTTGATTTATAGATATGATTAAAATATCATTACGAAATTACCTTTTATGGTGATTTCGTAAATAAACCATATTGAAAAAGTGACGTCATAAGACTAGTAGTGACGTCATAAGACTGGTGTCATCAGTATTTTTTCCACCAATCAGTTGTTTCCAAAGCTACGTCATGAAAATGAACCAATCCAGCTTACTGTTGCCACCTTGTAATACTCTTTTTTTTTCTTTCTGTGTATCATTTCTCCTCAAGCTCTGACTTGGTAGAATAATTTGCTTCACGATAAAAAATTATCACGTTCAGGCTATATCACAAAACTTCATGATATTTTCTTTCGTGATTAGTGAATTGAAATTTATTTAGTTAACCATGAAACGTGCTACACCTCTCGTCTCCTCTAATCCTCGAGCCAAAAGAGTGTGTTTTGATAAAGACAACGGGAAAGTTTCTTCGTTTAAACCAGATGCTGTTCCTGAGAATCATTTCTACCTAGGTAGTCAAAACTACGCCGTTGTTTCTGATTTTGCATATGTTGTTCGAATTCACTTGCGCCGATACAAGCTCGATGCACTTTCGGTCCTCCCTACCTACCAAAGATGGAATCACTGTAACACCTTCCGTATGGTTAGCCCTCGTAAGAGAATTTGCTGCAATCGATCAAGCCTTTGATGATGGAAAAGTATTTGTTATCAAGGACTGTCTCCTACTTTCTCGAACTGTTATCGAAAATGTGACTTGAGTCATATGGCAACGTTATTTCCAGTGAAGAAGGATTTTTCTCATAAATTTTTTTGACTCCAGTTTCCATGCTAAAAGGAAACGGAATGCATTAAAAGATATCAAAGCAGATCGCGTCGAAAACTGTTTCAATCATTTTCGGGCGTGTTTTCATAAACTTCTAAGGAAAGAAGTGGCTAAACACAATCCTTTTCCAAAATCTGACTTCGATTTTATCAACTTAAGAAATAGTTCTCAATACATCAATGGTTGAACTCTTATGTAACCATATCAAGGAATGTTTCATCATTGTTCATATGCTACGGATGATGTTTGGAAGGATAGAAATCAACTAGGTCATGAATGTACCTGAAGCATATTCAAATGAACAAATAATTTCGAATATGGTGATTTAGCTATATTGGGATAAACTGGTGCAGATTTTGTTAATCAGAAACATCAAATAGTGATAAAGCCATGAGTGAGATATTTATCAACAAGTTGAATATGAATGTGTTGATAGAAAATGCTAAGCAAATGTATGTTGCTGCATATTCTTTATCATTATTTTAAATAAAAGAAGTATTATTTTTTCTATTTCAAAGTGTATTTTTCATTTTAAGAAAGTGGTATAGCACACACACACACCACACAGATACGCACAATTCGTATAAATGTATTATTCTCAATAAATTTTCAAATTTAAAACCTACTATTGTAAAAATGATAAAAATATGCTCAAAATGTATTCATCTCTAAGTTGTTGTGGTTTTTTGAGGCAAACAAGAATTTTCTTATTGATTGAAAACATTGTTTCGAGTATTCTTTTGCTTATACGTTTCGTTTAGTAGATGTTTTACTCTGAAAAGGTTGGGAAAAAACTGATTGAAAATAAAATAATCACATTTCTACAATTAAGAGAGATATAAAATTAATGAATATAAAAATAGTATTTTGAATAAGTCAACAGTTTGAGAAAAATTGAGTTCGTGTAAAGTTTTCATTTTTTTTTAATGAATATAATATATTTATTGACATAAGTCACTTTTCTTTCCAAGTATGATTAGGTAATACCATTGAAAAATAAGATAAACCGAAGTTATTGTATTAACTTATTTAGAAATATATTTCTTTTCTCAGCCCATCTCCCCCAGCTCAAAATATTGCAATCAAATTCCGAGAAATAATTCGTAATCACAGCATTTCAAAAAATGTCTGTGAAAAAAGATGTGAAGTATTGGAAACTTTTTCATCGTAACAAAACTATGGAAGGTAATTGATACATTTATGAGATGGAAAGAAATACTAATTTTTTGAAGAAAAAAAAATTATTATAGAACAAAAAATTATTAATTTTTTGAGAGAAAAAAAATTATAATAGAAACAAATAAAAGAAAAAAATATTTCGTTTCATTCCATTTTTTATATTTTCTATTATAATTTTTTTCTCTCAAAAAATTAATTATTTTTTCTATGATAATTCTTTTTACATCAGAAAATTAATGTTTTTTTTCTGTGATAATTTTTTTTACTTCAAAGTCAAGAAGCGATATTGTGTAAGATTTGTGTTTAGAAAATAAAAAATGAAATGAGACGAAATCACCATAAATGGTGATTTCGTAATGATATTTTAATCATATCTATAAATAAAAACAATATTGCAATATTGTACTCTAAAGACACTAATTTGAAAATTATTTATGCTTTGTTTTTTCTCTTTTGTGATTGCTTATACAATATCTCGCTACAAGAAAATAGAAGAGAAAATCTTTCCGATTTGCATGAAAAAGAAAAATAAGGTCCTTGAAAATAAAACCTCACCTGAATGTAAAGAACCTAGACTTTTAACTACTTTGTAACTAAAAACAAAAAAAATGTGTTCTCCATTATTCTAATTTAAAGCTATGTTTAAAATTTGGGTTAGTCTTGAAGAAACCTCATCGCATTTTAAAAATTTTTCAATCTCCTTGACTTAAAAATTTACGTAGATTAATACTTGAGAGTGGAACTAAGCTGTAAATGACTTTCAGTAAGTTATTACAAATTAATGAATAATAGCATATTCAGGAGAAGGAAACGATGGAACGTGTAAGAAGAGTATATATACGTTTATGCTCAACAGAAAGAGCAGGCTCGAAAGTTAATAGCGAAATCAGGGTAATCGACTGTGTACTTGTGAAGCTTATTAATTCATCTAAAACTAAGGAAAATCAAATTTTGAGAAACCCAATACAGGTAGGAATGACAATTTTTGACATATAAAAAGTTCTTATGTATTCTTTTCACTGAGTACACATGAAGCATCGTTATGACTCGAATGTAAGGTACATGTATACAGACACCGATTCTTTTATCTATAAAATAAAAAAAAAAAGACTGATGATAATAACTTATAAGGGAATTCAGACTATGACAAAAACAACATTTATAATTTATCTCTTGTTAACAAAAATGTCATCGGGAAAATGAAGGATGAAAATAAGAGAAATATTATGACAGAATATGTAGAATTAAAATCGAAAAGGAAGTATGCCTAAAACAAACAATAAGATTGAAAAAGAGGCTAAAAGGGATTAAAAAACAAACTTTGAAAAACAAAATAACACTTGAGGACTACAAAACATATATTTTTAATCAAAAATTAAAATATGCTGATATGAACTTAATTTGGTCCCAAATTTGCATCATTATACTAGTTAGAAAAGTACGGTTGTTATTAAAATATAAAATAAACATTTTTATTTTCTATTCAGTTAAGAAAAAAATAATTAAACTGAATGATTATTATTTGTGATTTATGAAATTTATACTCTTTGGGAAAGGCTAAGTGTTTGTGTTTAAAACATGAACATATTTTTGTTTTTATGAAATATATTTAGAATATCATAAGATTAACATACTTAGATAATTAGCATAAAAATATTCATTTATTTTTAAAAATGAAACTATTTCAACATAAATTAAGCTAACAAGCAATGTAAATAAGTTAACTCAAATTCAGGGTATAACCCCATTTTATTCAAATTTATAAAAACAGAATTTTTAGAAGAAAATCCTGTGGAAAAATTTATACCAAACCATGTCTTTAAAACTTAGATAAGAAGTTTTTTTCTTGCATTTACTTGTGGAAATGTATTAAAAATATACCTAATTTATGTTTAAACATAATTAGATAATTTGCATAAAAAATACTCTTTTTTATTTTAAAAATGAAACTATTTCAACATAAATTAAACTAACAAACAATACAAATAAAACTATCCCAAATTAAGCATATAAAAAATATACATATTTATAGAAACAAAATTTTTAAAACAAAATTATGTGAAAATTAATATAAATATATTATCTTTAAACTTATATTGTTTTTTTTTCTTACATATGTATGAAATGTAGTAAAAATATAATTTTTGTTTAAACATTCTTAGATAATTTGTTTTAAATAAAAAATAAAAAAAATACTCTTTTTAATTTTAAAAATGAAACCTGTTTCATCATAAATTAAGTAACAAACAATAAAAATAATATTAACTCAAATTAAGGATATATAAAAAAATATTCTTATTTATAGAAACCATCTTTGGAACAAAATACTGTGTGAAACTTATAAAATTTTTTATACAATATATTTAAACTGATTCTTCATAATATTCAATTAGGTGGATATAATGCTCTTTACTTCTTAAAATAATATCTAAGCGAAGATTTTCAAAAAATTCTTCAGTTACATAATTTACAGGTCTTAATAATAAAAAGTGTTTATCTTCAAAAAAAGATTATTTCAAGAAAACTATTTAAAAAATTGTCGCCATCCTCTCTAAGCATTGAGATAATTTCTGACGTAGAATTCAGTCGCCGTCTTGTAGAATCAAGATCAGACAAGCTGAGACAAGTTCAATCGTAAACCGTTCACGCCGATGACGAGTATACTACGTCACGTTTTTCTGAATAATCAATTTACTTTGTATCTTTACTGTGTATGTGTAATAATTACATTGAATTAAAATTTACAAATTATTAAAATAATATAAATGAAATATTTTTTTATTTCATTTTAATTAAGAAAATGTCACCATCTGCTTCGCCTGCAAAATTAAAATTCTTGAGATTATAAACAAAAAAGCCATGTTCATGTTTTCATAGGACAATGGTTAGCGTAACTGAAAACTATTGTCCTATGGAACTTTTGTTCGGGGGCTGTGAGTTTGAATCTGGATTTATTATTGTTATTTACTTCAATCATTTTAAAATCTGTAATTAGTGTATAGTTTAATGAATAGGTGGCACCATGAGCACTTTTAACATTCCTACACTGCAATTTTTTGCATATTTTTACAAAAAAAACAATTCAACTCAGCAACAGGAGAAAACAACTCAATTCAACAGGAGGAGGAAAAAAACTCAACTCCCCCTCAACTCGAAAAGCAAAACTATAGTAGGAGAAAAACAACTCACCTTCCCCATCAACTAGAAAACCAAAACCATAGCAGGATGGAAACAACTCAATTTAACATCAGGAGGGAAACAATTCAACTCAATAGCAGGAGGGAAACAACTCAACTCTATTCCGCCGCCGCCGCCTTTACAGCAGAATCGGCTTTTCTTACCTACTTGTATGTATTGTTCTGCTGTATCTAGTAAATAATTGCTAACAGTTTTTAAAAATATAAAATAATCCATATTTTACATTATTTATAATATTTGGTCGGAATGTTTACCTGTGTAAACATTATTATCTAAAAATTAAAATATGTGGACCACAAAGTTACTTATACAAATGTTTTTGGATTGAAAAATAAATCTGAAAAAATAATCTTTTGTAATGGAAAAATATTACAAAACAAAATATAGTAAAATGATGCATAAACAAACTAGTTACTTGTATCAAAATATATTAGTAAAGTGTATATGACATAAAGAGATAAGGAAACGCAGTTTTTTTATGTTGATTTTTTCATCAGTCTTAAAACCTGATGTAAATTGAAAATGATATTAACCCATTAACTACCAATTAAATGTTACGCGATTCGTTCCCTAGTGCCATCGTTTTTTACATAGGCAAGCATATGCAGTACATTAAAAAAAGAAGAAAGGAAAGACATAAAAAAGCGGGGATTTTCTCTAAAATAAGTAAACTCTTCATAAAAATGACAAAGTCATGTTATTGCATTCCAAAGCCTTTGGAATGGTTTTAATAATAGAAATGCAAAAGAAAAGATCGCATTTCCTAAGGACGTATATATACGTCCAGGACATTTATCACACCTGTTGAGCAAGACAGATATATACGCTGGGGCACTTAAAGGGTTAAAAATAAACTATAAATCATCCTGAAATTTGAATGTGTTTTTCATGCTTCCTGAATGGTCAAGAATATAAAACAATTTGCCAGAAGTTCACTAGCTACTGATAAATAAAAATCTAATATTGATGAGAAATATTTATGAATGTGCAATACCCGCAATGTCTTACATAAATGTAGGAAATGGAATAGAGATTACATTTTCATAAATGTATACTTAGAAGTTTCATAAATATATTATTTCATTTCATTGAAAAAGTTTAATTCATAACTTTAAATGATATACAGTTTCAGGTCCCTTAATGGATGTAAGGCTTTGAAAGGTAAAAAGAATTTTCCTATGAAAATTTACCAAGAGTCATAATAATATTTCTAATATTATGATTGAAAAGGATTTATTAGAATTCGCATCAAATTTTCTTCATTCTCAGATTGCCCATTTAACTTGAAACTGATACGACTCTTGTGAAAGATTTCGCTCAACAAATTTAAAAAATAATAATATTTACTTTTTAATACATATACGTGTATATTAGATATTGAATATATATCTCTCAGTTCTTACAGTGTTGAGAGCTAAATTATTTACTAAAGGAAGAGCTAAATTGGATTCGGCTATAACCATAAATTTTTAAATATATGAATGTTTATGCAATAATCAAAAAAATATTCTTCTTATTATAATAAAAATATACAGATGAAAAGATGCATACCAGATACAATTCCGATCTAAAGTAAAACAAAATAATTAAAAATATTCTATATTGCGACCTGCAATTAAATAACTAAATACCAAATCACAAGCACAAAAAAAAATCCTTCGAATAGGCTGAAAGGTAAAAAGAATAATACGAAAATATTATAATTGTGTTACAAACGAATATAAGATAATTATTGGAAACGAGTTTTACCACATAATAGCAATTAATTTCTCGAAAGGATATAATATGAGAAAGATTAAATATAATAACTACTATTCAAAAATTTAATTTTGTAAGGAAAAATATTTCATTAAATCAGCTGGAGGTGGTGGTGGAGTTCCGGTCCTTCGTGATGACCAACCTTTCCACTTCATATCTATCTCTAGAATTCACTTTAGTTATTTTATATGACCTAAGAACTTTGGTCTTAGTTTTAGTCCAGTTCCAAATTGAGTCATTTGATGGCTACTAGATCGCCTTCTTGTACATTGAGCTTATCTTTTCTTCTTTTGTTGTATAGCGTCTTTCGGTTCTCAGATTGTATGGTTTCGAAGTTCTTTTTGGCGTCATTCCTTAGAAATTCACCTTGTTCTTGTAGTTCTTCCGCCATTTCTTCTAGCAGTAGGTCTTTTATTCGAATGTCCTCCTTGTTACGCATTTTGGTTCCTATTAAAAGTTTGAATGGTGTCCATTTTGTGCTTCGACATATAGGCCTGTTTAGTATTCTTTGTAATTTGTCGACGTATTTGTACCATTTCTTTGAGTCGTCTAACGATAGCTTGGTAAGGACTGGAATCAAAGTTCGGTGTATTCGTTCAACTTGTCTGTTTCCTCTAAGAATGCATGTTGCTATTTGTAGAAGTTGAATATTTTCTTCACAGTACAGTAGTCGTTGAATAATTTTGAAGTGAACGCTGAACCTCTGTCAGTGATAATTTTACAGGGTTGCCAAAGGTTTTCTTGTTGTATTTCAGACCCTTTACAAGCATTTTCAGCAGACACAGTTTTAACAGGATATAGCCAAGTAAATTTGGTAAATGCGTCTACTACGGTCAAAAACGTGTGTTGATAACTTTTATTTGTAGCTGTAAAGGGCCAAATGAAGTCAACATGATATGTACTTAGAGGGATGTTTACTTTGAAATATGATTCAAAACCCTTCTTTTTTGCCTGTTTTCTTATTATTAGCCAAGATACATGGGACACAATTAACTATTACTTTTTAACGACGTTGGTTGCTTGGAATAAAATTTTTGTTTTACACTTCTTCTTGTTTTCGCTACTGAGAAAAATGACCATTTTCGTGAATTAATTTAATTAGTCTCTGTTTCCATTGCTTTAGGAGTTACGATTAATCTCGACCATTTAAGCATTTGCAGAGTATACCGTTCCGTTCAAAAACCTGATGTGCTTTCTGAAGAAGACTTCAATGTTTGGATGCTATCAGTCTTCTTCTTGTGCTTTTTCAGCTTTTGAAGTTAATGTATCGTTACAGATTATCATTACTGGATATCGACTTAGAGCACAACATGTTTCATTCTACTCCAGCTCTATGCTCTATTTTGTAATCAAATTTTTCTAATTGGAGTGCCCACTATATACGATTAATTAGATCTTTTTAAGCATGGTCTTCTGAAATGCTGAACAGTCAGTTACAATTTTAAAATGTTGTCCCAAAAAGATAAACACGAAATTTCTTTAATGCGTTGATAATTGCGAGTAAATTTAGTTCGTAGCTATCATATTTTTCTTCTGCTGTATTTGTCTTTTTTTTCGACATGTAGTAAACCGAATGTAACTTCTTCCATCTTCGGCTTCTTGTAATAGAATTGCGCTGTATCCTTAAGTTTACAAGCGTCAGTATGCAGTTCTGTTCTTTCCATATTTGTAGATATGCAAGAGTGGCCTTTCGGACATAATATTCTTCAACTTCTCAAATGCTGCTTTTGTAGAGTCCTAAAAACAGCGCTGGATTTTTCTTTTCTTGTTAAATCGCTAAGTGGTTTGTTTAGCTATCGTTGAATAGTCCTTGATATATTTGCGGAAATAACCGGTTAAGCCAAGAAAACTCTGGACTTGTTTTATAGGTTGTTGGTTAGGGGAATTTTCGGACGGCTAGGGTCTTCGCAGTAGATGGTTTAATAGTTCCATTTTCCACAACCTGGCCTAGAAATTCGATTGCCTTTTTTTAAGAATTGGCATTTCTTGAATTTAATTTCCAAACCGTATTTTTTAGCGACTTCGAAAAAAAATTTAAGTTTTTCTAGACCTTCCTTTTCGTCTTTCGCTGGAATTACAAGATCATCTAAATAACTGATTACAATTCCTTTCCGTGTAAGATCTCTAAATATACTTGAAACATAGCGTTGGAAAACTCCTGGACTTATGCTCAGTCCAAAAGGAACTTTGTTGAATTCAAATTGCCCGTTTGGGATGATAAAGGACATATAATTTCTGTAATCTTCGTCAACATCAACGGGAAAAGGCCATTACGTAATCTTCTAATGTAGAATATACCTGTTTTGCAAAGTGTCCAAAACATCTTCGATGATAGGTAAGGAAATTATCTTCACTAGCTTGGTTCGCTAACTTCTGTAGTCCTTTCATACACATTCTCGACGATCCATCTTTCTTTTCTACCATTACGATCGGACTTGCATATTCCGAAAAACTCGGACGTATAATACCTTCTTGAGCCATTCCTCTATATTTGTTTATTTTCTACCTCTCTTGTCTTTCGGTGAACTCTAGTCGTTGAGGTGGTTGACAGATTGGTTCTTCGTCTTTCAGAATAATTCTCATTGTGACGTCGGTAGATGATATTTTTCTGGTTTAAAATCTTGCATTAACTTCGAGTTCCTTCTTAATTCGGCAATTTTCAACATGACGGTCTAGTTCTTTTTCTTGAAGATTTTCAGCAGATATTTGCATAATTTGAAGTGCTTGATTTTCATATTTGTTGAATTTAACTCCTTCTTTTCGTAAACTTATCGATGCTTGTTCCAAAAGGTCTGACCCAATAACTGCTTCCACTCTTAATTTATCGGCAGGTACAACATGCCAAGTCAATGAATAGCGCTTTCATTGTCAATTTCAAATTCATGTTCAACGGAAACCGATAGTTGTTCCCGTGCTTCGCCAATACCTGTGAAGTATTTTTATTCTTCGATAATCTTTTGTTGGGTCCTAGATCCTTCTGCTTGTGTTCTCTCGCAGCAAACTTACTTTCTGGGTACTACCACTGTCTATAAGCGCCGTGATTTTTATTTCCGAAAAATTCTTTAGTACGTAAACCTGACCGACTGATATTCTTTTGAATTTCCGGAGATTTTAATAATTCGTCTGGAGCATTGTAGTTTGGGTGTTTTTCGTAGTTTTTGTTGTAATACACTTTCTGTTTTGACATCTTTGAATATTTTCGTACTTGGTGACAGGAGATTCATAATGTTTGTTGAAATTTATTGACGCTGGAAACTTCTTATCTGTTCTGTTATAGTATCTCGAATTTCTCGGTGCTTCCATATCTACGAGAGTTTTTTCAATGGGTTTGAATTCTGCTTCTTCGCAAATGGATTGCCCCTTTTGCTTGAGTGTCTTTTTAACGTCTTCGAATTTTCGAGTTTTTCTGCTAATTGAACAGGAGAGTTCATATTTGGCCATTTCATCTAAGTAATATCTTTAAATTGAAAGGTGCGTTTTCCGTTTAAGTTGATCCGTTAAGATTAGATCAAATAATTTTTCGAAAGTATCTATCCTTATAAAACCGTCTATCCAAATCGTTGAAGTAAGTATTTAATTCATGGTAGAAATCAATCCATGTTCTTTCAGGGGCCTTTTGATGAGAAACAAATAGCTGTCGAAGTTTTTCTGGATTTAGCTTAAAACGTTTCAGTAGTAAGTCTTTAACATGTTCGTAAGAGTGAGTTTTGTCATCAGGCTCTCTCGCTATGATGTGAGATATTTCAGGCGGTAATAACACTAACCAGATGAGAAACCCAAAATTCTGATTTATATCCAGTATCTGCGCTTGACGTTCGAATAATTTAAGATAAAGACTAATGTCTTCTTTTAAATCGAAACAATGTATACCCTCCTGATTAATCTCTTTGACGTGAAATTTAGTGACATTACCGTCTTCGGATGTAGTATCAGCACCTAATTTAAATTACGCTTGATCCTCAACTTTTCCACACCAAATTTGTCTTTACGTTTTGATCATCAAACTTCAATTTTTCCATGTGTATTCTTTCTCGTTCTTCTATGCGTAATTTTTTCCTTTTGGCTTTACGATCCCTCTTACCATCGTTGTGTGTAGGTTTTGGTTAGATCTTCGTCATATTCTTACTACCATAGTACTAGGTCTTTCAGAGTAGCGATGGTCATAGATTTATCGAATTTTTAAATTTAGTTCTGTGGCTAAGACGAATAAATCTTCACGCCTTGCCCAGATAGGCCATTTTAAAATTTAAATTTAATTTTATTTAGTAACTAAAAGAATTAACTAAGCTGTCACGCATTCCAACAACAATAACAATGGTATCACTATAGTATAGCAAATCTCGCCAATTAACAAAATTTTAAGATAAAAAGTGTAATGCACACCAAAAATACATGTAATATGCAATGAAATACTCAAAACTTTTACACTTAAAAATGTTTTAGACCAATAACGTTTAAAAACAACAGTTCGAGCTAAAACATGTAATACTTAAATTGAAGTACTTCAATTATTAATTTCAACCAAAAAAAAACTTGTATAAAAACATTTAATATCCTTTTGTTATAATAAATCCAAAAAGAATTTGAAGGTATAAACAAATTAAACAAACTCAATCTTGTTTTAAAAAAAACTGAGATTGAATTTATTATAAAATGAAAAAGAATTTAATCATTCGAATCGAAACAATAAAGAAGTTAGTCATTTAAGGAAAAAGCTCAGATATATATATATTTTCATTACACCAATAAAATAAAATCATTCAGGATCTATCTCATCATCAGTCTCTACTAATAAGCACACACGTTTCAATAGAAAAGCATAATAATTTGTCAAAAATGAACTCAAAATATATTCATATATAGAATGATAAAGTACACCATTAAAATTGGATCATCTAGGATGTTTCATCAATAAATTATAAAAATGAACAATGTTTGAATGAAAAGCAAAAATGATTCAGGGAAATTTCTTCTCAAAATACAGGAATTAGTTTACTACAAAACAGCTGCGGGAAAAAACTTTTTTTTGCAATCGAGATATTCTTGATGAGCTAAGAGGCGCCGGTAAAAATCAACACAACGAGAGCATTTCCCTTATTAAAACACATAAAATCGATTCTGTTACACAAACAGCCTCACAGCTTGAATGTTCATCGATTTCCTTAATATTTTAAAATATATACTTGCAAAAGAAATTAATACGAGCGGATAAATATGCACAAATAGAAAAATAGTATTTAAAAGATAAAACATTATGCTTTAAAAAATATGAATTATATATACTCTTTAAAAATTCAAACACAATTTGATATTAACATCATAACGATGGCTCTGAAATTCTTTAGAGATTTCCTTTCTTTTAATGAAGAACATAATAAAAACAGTACGTGATAAAAATTGTTGAAAACAAATTTTCTTTGGATACGGGCAGAAGAAGCTTGAAATGGACTGATCAATTTTTCTTGCAAAGTCGATACTTGCAGGTTGAAATAACTCAACAAAAAAAGATCACTCGTAAAATGTTAGTATGTTATAAGTTTATGAGAGGCAAACCGTTTGTTTACATTTTAGTCAGCGTCCCCAATTTGGGCGTTAAGCCAATTTTTTTTTCAAAAACGAAGGTTAGGAAAAGATTTTAAATCAATCCCGGAGCAATCCTCCAATTATTCCTGTGGGAATCCAACCGAAATCTTCCAAAAAGGTGGGATTCTTTTCAGATGGCGTGTTTTATGGCGTGGTGTCTAGGGGTTTTAGGGTGGTATTAGCTTAATTTTGAAATAAAATAGACAACATAGTTCAAGAAAGAAACTGGTTGAAAACCAACAATTTTATTAAGAATTATAAGGAGTATTTACATGGGGTATTTTTCAAAAGAATAGGAAAGTTAGATAAGCCTATTTCGAAGAATAGAAAGTTACATCACATTACTTTGCGGGAGGCAATCTGTATCAAACAGGAACCCCGACATATGTTGAGTTAGACTTCTACCGCCTGGCGCGACAAAACGATGGAACCGGCTGCGGCAATTATTAAGATTTACCGCCTGGCGTGCGGACGAAAGGCGCCGACGCGCGAAATAATATTACGTTTCACGAGTGCGTTAGTGGGCTTCTCTGGCGAAATAGTTGATGACGGCGTTTTAAAAAAGGACGCCAGATGCCGCTGATGTGAATACCGTTTGATTAGAATTGCTGAACTCAGCAAAGGATATGATCTAACCTTATACAAATGGGATATCCTATATATATATATATATATTTACATATATATATATATATATATATATATATATATATATATATATATTATATTTTTTAATATAAAATATATATATATATATATATATATATATATATATATTTATATTTTTTAATATAAAATATTTTTTAAATATTTCATAAAACGATATCATGAAAAAGAAAGAAAGAAATTTACATTTTTTTAGCATTTAACATACTTTACTCGAAACTAATAAATTGGACATCGATTTTTAAGAAAAAGTATAAAGATTTTTCTTCTGAAAGTTATTAATAGTAGTCATAAAGTGATTTATTTTTTCCTCTGCAATCATATAGAAATCTTGCATATTAATATGAAAAAATATATCACATATATAAAAAAAACTTTTCATTATATTCACATCCACACCTAAGCACTAAATTTATTCTCTTCAAAAACTACCTGAAAAGCAATATTTTTTCTCATGAGATTTTTTTAAAATTATTATTCCAATGACTACAAAAGCTCTTTTCTTTACATTGCTCTGAAATGACTCACAAAGAATAATCGACCATTTATTTGCAAGAACTTCTTAAGGAATATTTTTTTAGTGAAATGAATTTAAAAGAATATTTTTTCCCCTTTTTTGGGAAGTATTTAAAGTATAAATTCCGCATCTGAACTCTTAAAGTCCTAATTCTTAGAACCACCATGAAAAACTAAGGGGACAAAACTTCTCAAAAATTATTTCAATATGACATTAAAATAAACGATTTTAAAGGAGAAAAGAAAATGTATGTAATTAAAGAAATTAAATCCGAATCCTAAATAAAAAAACTAGCCCCTTTAAAAATTATGCCTTCAAAAGCCCACACTTAAAACACGCTTTCTGGATGCATTACAAAAATTCTAAGCACTTATAAGTGAAAAAAATGGAAATAGAAAAATAAAAAGGACCATTTTTTTTATTAAAAGTATTTACAGAAGAATTAAATACGTATTAAGTAAAAAGTGAGAAAAAATGTAATTTTGAATTTTCCTTTTGTACTAAGTAAGAGAAAAAAAAAGAAATGATAAAACATGAAATTTTTTAAACATACATTTTTTTTATTATCAACGAGAGACTGACTTATTTTCATCTTTAAGAAAATATTTCATTCGTAAAACTAAATCAAGATCACTTAATTGTACATTTCTGATATATGGTGCAAAATGAATCTAAATGAAGTATTTGATAAATCTTACAAAATAAGTTTCCAGCAAAAACAACTGGTTTCATATTCAATTTACACTCTTACAATTTATATACTTAATGATTGTTGATTGTGAAACTTTTTACTAAAATATCAAACACAAATCTTTATATTAAATGTTTTCCTCGCTGTATTTAGCAATGCAGAGGTAGAATTTTATCAAATTCAAGAATTTATATAAAATAATATTTGTAGACCAAAATGTGTGGATTTTAATCTAATGTACACGAAATAATAATCGGCATTTCCTATTATATATAGCGGTGGAAGAGATTTTCACAAGTAAAGTATTACTAATTTGTTCCATAAATTACCAGTTCCAGGATAAGTTTTTTTAACTACACAATTTATAAAAAAGTGGCAAAATACTCCACAAAGCGTTACATTCTTAATGAATTATATATATATACATATATATATATACACACATATATGTATATATATACACACATATATATATATATATTAATATATATATATGCATATATATACATATATATATAGGTTAATATCACACATACATATATATATATATATATATATATATATATATATATATATATATATATATATATATATATATATATATATATATATATATATATGGGGATCCAACCGAAATCTTCCAAAAGGTCGGGTACTTCAGATAGCGGGTTTTTTATTGGCGTGGTGTCTAGGGGTTTTCAGGGTGAAATAAAATAGACAACATAGTTTAAAAAAGAAACTGGATGAAAACTAAATAATTTATTGTAAATTATAGGGGAGTATTTACATGGGGAATATTTCAAAAGAATATGAAAGTTAGATCACATTACTTTAAGGAAGGCAATTGAGATTAAATAGAACTCATTGTGATGCTGTACTATTAAGACTTACCACCTGGCGCGGGTAAACGGCGCTGATGCGCGAAATACGACGTTTCCCTGACGGGTGTTAGTGGGCATCTGCCGAAAAAGGTTGATGTCGGCGTTTTAAAAGGAACGCTAGATGGTGTTCATGTGGAATACTGTTTTGATTAGAATTGCCGACCTGTGGAAAGGGATATGATCTAACCTTTTACAAATGGGATATCCTACAAAATCACCCTCCTCTGACAGAGGTGGTCTCTCAGCTCTTACAGTGTTGAGAACTAAATTATTTACTAAACAGAGAGCTAAATTGGATTCAGCTATAACCAGAAATTTTTAAATATATGAATGTTTATGCAATAACCAAAAAAAAATTTTTCTTATAATAATAAAATATACAGATGAAAAGATGCATACCCGATATTTACCAATTCCGGATCTAAAATAAAACATAAAAATTTCAAATATTCTATATTGCGACCTGCAATTAACTAAATACCAAATCACACAAAAAACAATCCTTCGAATAGGTTGAAAGGTAAAGAATAATACGAAAATATAATAATTGTGTGTTACAAACGAATATAAGATAATTATTGAAAAGGAGTTTTACCATATAATAGAAATTAATTTCTCGAAAAGGATTGATTGATTGTTTATTAACGTCGCACTGTTTAGCTACACGAGGGCTTTTGGCGACGGACTTCTCGAAAAGGATATAGTATGAGAAAGATTAAATATACTAATTACTATTCAAAAAATTTAATTTGTATAAAAATATTTCATTAAATCAGCTGAGGTGGTGGGGGAATTCGGTCCTTCGTGATGACCAACCTTTTCCACTTCATATCTATCTCTAGAATTCACTAGTTATTTCATAAGGACATAAGAACTTTGGTCTTATTTTTAGTCCAATTCCAAATTGAGTCCTTTTGGGTGGCTACTAGATCGCCTTCTTTGTACATTGGAGCTATCTTTCTTCTTTTTTTTGTATGTCTTC
>BMAV01026036.1:0-45938 GCA_019973955.1 Trichonephila inaurata madagascariensis | reverse complement strand
AAGTAACCATATGTTAAAAAAAAAATTAAATTGGCTTGTTACTGATTTTTATAAAAGAAGAAAACATTTCTTCGTTATTATTAACGTAATAAATGTGTTTTTGAGAGAGTAAACAATTTAAGGTTCCAAACAAACACGTTCACGGACATTTTTTTTTTCTATTTTGCACTTAATTAATTTAAATTATTTTCTGCATTTGAAATGAAATGAATCCCCCCCTTCTCGTGATGCTTAAAATGCTTGCAGTCTGTTTGCTTGTTTGTTTTATTAGTTTCTGAAGTTAAATCTTACAAAGAAAGAAATGCGAAGGAAAACAATATTTTATCTTAATTTAAATTTTTTTATCATTGAAATTTTTGAAGCACTGCATTAAAATTGATTCTCTAAAGATAAAAATAAGTTAACATTAACAGCATCTTGTGAAACATATTAATTTTCTATATTTAGTTCCGTTTTGTAACAAAGGTGTCAAGTTAACAGATCAAAATAGCTGTTAAGCTTCGTAAAAAGAAGGATTAACCCAGCATTTCCTTATGACATTCCCATCCGCAAATATAATCCTTAATTAGGACACAGACTTAACAAAAATTGTTCCTTTTTTTTATTTGTTTATTTCGTGGAATATTTCCTAAAATAATGACTTGTTGTTTTAAAAGATGAAACTAACAAAAAATTTTAAAACTGGGGTTACATGGCTAGGAATTAAGAATTGATTGATGCATTAAATACAATGTTCATAAGTATTTCATTGTGTTTGAAACAAAATGTAATTATTGATATTAGTATGAGTAACTTTTGTTAAAATGTTAAAACTGAAAAAAGGAAAATTATCAAACATCAATTTAGTAGCACTTGTTACTATAAAATTTTTATCATGGAATGCTGCGAAAGTCCTTACTGATGAAAATGTCTACTATGAAGATTATACTAATTTATCAACTCAAAAATAGCTTTGCACGAAGAAATGTGAGAAATAAAACATGAATAATTTTTATAATATTGAAATTCTTAATAACCTGTACTTTTATTAAGCTTTAAGCTCTTATTATGACTGTACATTAAGACCTTCACATATGTCTCTATATTAAGCGGAAATAAGGGGGATGTAAGGAAATTTGTCTAAATATTATATTTCAAAGTGCTCATATTTTTTTTATAATTCAGTTAATAATTTAAAAAATGCAACATGTATATATATATATGCATACACTCATGGACAAAAAAATTAGCCCACCAAGAAGGAGACGTGAAAATGAAACATAATTTTACTTAAGTAATGATTATTTTTTATAACTAAATAGTTAGCCAATCAAAGAAAAATGATTATTTCAGAGGAAAAAGGCAAAAGAACGAAGTATTTAAAACCCTGTGGAACCCCCTCTAGCGCGAATGCACGATGCGATACGATCGGGCATTGAGGCATAAAAGTTCTGTATGGTGTCTTGAGACATTTCATTCCATATTTGTTGTAACCTTGCCTCTAGTTCGTTCAAACTCCTGGAATGCCCCACTCGCCGTCCCAAATGATTCCACATATGCTCAATTGGAGATAAATCAGGGGATCGGGCAGGCCAAGGAAATTTAGTAACAGTGTGGAGACAAACTTGTGACATCCTTGCCGTATGAGGCTGACCATTGTCTTGTCTAAATTGGCTCTTAGGAGCCTTTGTATGAGTAGCAACACATGTGTTTGCAGGATGTCATGGACATACCACTGGGCTGTCGTGGTGCCACGGATCAATACTAGGTGTGACCGTGTATTGTAGGCAATGGCACCCTATACAATCACACCACCTGTGGGAGTGGTGTATCAAGTAATGCAAAGGCAGGATTGAGGAAAGGGGTCTCCACTCAATAACACGATTGTCATCACTGCTGAGATTGAATCTGGATTCGTCGCTAATGACGACATGGTTCCATTCCGTTGCAGTCCAGTTTCCTCGTGCGTGGCACCACTCCAAACGGAGGCGTCAAGGACAGGAGAAGTAATGGGCGCTGCGATCCCAAATGTCCTTCAGCCAGGCGTCTTCGAATGGTTCGAGGGAGCCCTAGTGAAGATGCTACATGTGCCAGGATGGCAACCGATGAAGCAGTTGGCTGTACACGTGCATTTCTTACGATGTGGGGTCGTCTCGATGACTGGTCTGTCGAGAGTGTCCTGAACCTGGTCTTCATGTAAATGACATCTCTCGGAACCACTGGTCCCAACACCTCCTCACAACACAATCAGAGGGACCTAATTGACGAGCTACTCGCCTAGCTGACCACCCAGTTTCCATCATGTCGATGATTTTCCCCTCTCAATCTGCGATAGCTGCTCATATTGTCTTCGAAAACGGCATAATGACAAATTTGCCTGAACTCTTCCTTTGTAAACGATTCTGCACACTCAAACAAGCTTTGGTTACCTTATTTACACTCCACAGAGAACGACGTTAAATTCCATCTACCGGTTCTAACGATCGACCTACGGTAAATGACTGCAATTCTTCCTTTATACAGCAGTAAAACATCTGTGGAGAGGAGAGATGATTTGCAACCTAGACAACACAAGCGGATATCTAAGGACAAGAGATATTCTTCATGTGATTCCCATTTATAGGTTTGGATGAATCATATAATGGTCGGGAAATTATTAAAGGAAAAAGAAAATTTTGCTTTAATTTGGAGACATGTCCACAATTTGCCTATCCTTTCTTGTTCACATATATTTTTCTACTGTTTTATAAATTTTCACCAAGTAATATTAATTCCTTAATTGCCTAATAAATGTTACAAGATTCGCTTCCCAGTGCCAATGATTTTCATATACATGAGCATATGTGATGTATTCGGGAGAAAAGAAAAGGCACAAATTCCAAAACCTTCGGGATAGTTTTACTGATAGCATCACAAAGAAAATAACTGTATTTTTTAAGGACGAATATATACGTTCGGGGCACATAACGCATAGTTTGATCGAGGCAAACACGCTCTATAATAATAAAAAAAACGACGCACCAAGAAGAAGTTGCCTGGTTGAAATGAAATTTCGATGCAAAGACATTTGTACCGAACATGCAAATGATTAAAATTTGATGTCCAATGAACGAATAGCGGGAGCTACAGCGCATCAGAACTGCGCACTCAGCAAGTGTCAATATGATGCGATTCTCAATCTGATGGTCAAAATTTCTATTGCATTGCAATTTAGGATACAATTCAACTACTGAAAAAATACCTCGCCACAGTATTCGAGCTCATTACGAAGTGTTAGAATTTGAAAGAGGTCGTATCATTGTATTGAAAGAGGGAGGTTGGACAAATCGGAGAATCGCTCGTCATATTAGTCGAAGTGATGCGGCCAATAGAAGATGCTGGAAAGAATGGGTGGACAGTGGCAGATTTCAGCGTCATAATCGTAGCGATTGACCTAGGGCAACAACAGATCAGGAGGACAGATTTATTGTCAGATCAGCTGGTACAGCACCTAATTCATCGTTATCAACCATCAGACGTGCGATCCGCACAAGATTGTCCACCATGACCATTCACAGATGGATGATAGAGCGAAATTTACACTTGTACCATCGGTCACTCACGCGTGCAAGCAGTCGAGCCAGATTATGGTGATACTTGGCTCGATAAAGTTGTAATCCCTCTATTGAGCGATTAATCCAGCTTTCAGCTGTATCCTGACGATCATCGAAGATGTGTCTGGAGACGAACAGACAGCTTGCCGATCCTGCATTCACTATTGCACGCTGCACATGTCCTCAACTGGGAGTTATGGTCCAGGGTGCCATTTCTTTTGACAGGCACTGGACCTCTTTGGTCTCCATTAGAACCATAAATACAAAACAGCCATACGTCTACGACATTCTGAGAACTGTTTTGTTACCGTTCCTTTTGCAGTATCCTAGCCTTATTTTTCAGCTAGATAATGTCAGACCACATAAGGCTATGAACTATCTTACAGCTTGTCAAACACTTCCTTGGCTAGCCAGATCTTTCCTTTCAACGGAGAATGTCTAGGATAGGATGCAAAGACTACCGCATCTACCAGAGAATGTTGATGACCTGGCTCCACAATTGGAGCCAATTTGGCAAGAAATACCACAGAAGAACATCAGGGTGTTTTATCACTCTATGCCACGTCGTGTAATAGCTTGCATTCAGGCTAGAGGTGGGTCAACACCTTATTGAGCTCGTTACTTTTTAACTATGTAACTCTGAAATAAATAATTCACTTTTTCTGAAATTTTAATCATTTTATATTCTGGATATAATCTTTCTACCCGCCAATTTTGGTTCTATTGGACAACTTGTTCTTGGCGCTTCGGTGTTGTTTTTTTGTTATAGATTATATATACGCCAGTAGCATGTAAAAGGGTAATGATACTTATTAATATAAGCGATCTGCTTGTGTTCTAAATTCGAAACTTTATTCAACACTTCTTTGTGATCTCAATGGCATTCTTTTAAATAAACTGAATGACCCCCCCCCCTAGCACACACTACAGCTATGAAACATATGATTCCCATTGCGCCAAAGTTTACTTTTAGACTTTTTATTGCGAAATCTAAAAATGTCTCTCAATATGTCAAATATTTATTGTGTACTGATAGTTGTCATGAGAATTGGGGCACCACTCCAATAAAAATGATTCACTTGAAACAAAGATAGAGGAACCACAAATGTACTTCTGAAGTTTAAGGTTATATCACTTAATTTAGATTGCTTTCTATTTACAATGTATGATGCACTGTAAGTTGAATGGATATTCTACATCGGGGTGGTATTTGTAACAAGTAGATAAGTTTATTTTGGACTATCACTTCTACTGACTAAAAATGTTTTATTTTGGAGTCACCCTTTCATGACATTATACTTATTTTAAGAATTGTGTTTCAAGATATTTAGAGCATTCTCCATGCAATTAATAATCGGTGTTACATCTCTTATGCTTTCATATCGACTATCTTGTTAACTTCATAGCATGCCTCTGTTTATACACTAAATGGGCAATGCATAATCAGACGTAACATGCATAAATCCCTTTTACGCCGAACCAGATTAAATTGATGCCTTGATCATTTTGTTACCCCGATCTTTTGCTTATTCGCATATCTGAAACAGCTGTTTCAGCATATACCAGACATGGTTACGGTAGAAAAATAGTTGCGAATACGTGGAGGGAAGAATGTCGTGTAATTACCCTAGAGGATTTTCAAGTTACCTTTCAGTTCCGATTCCAAACCTGGTCACATTTACTATTTATTTCATCAGTTCCCCACATCTGATAGGAGTTCATTTTCAATAATAGTATTTTTTAGTGTACTGTTTCTCTAAAAAGGTTTTCGGTTTCTTAATTGTCCATTTTTAAACGAACAGAAGTTTTTCCTTTTCTTGTATTTAACATAATTTTTAACCAACACATATTTGCGTACTACTGATGTTCTAACCCTGAGAATAAATGATGATAATTACCATAAGATACGAGATTTTGGAAACTGAAGTGCAATAAAAGAGATGGGGACACGGTTGCCTTGTGGTTTTGGTCTCGAGCTAGTGGCCGGCATGTCAGGAGTCCGAGCCCAACTGTCACTGAAAAACTGCCGTGTAGAGGAACTGATTCACGTTTAATCTACCAAGTTTGATGTATCATAGTTTAAAGAATATGCAATCGCCGGTGTTATTCCCTGACTTGAACACGATTCAAAATTACGTGATCCGTTGTCAACATCCCACGTGTTGCTTTTGAATGTGATGTTAATAACAATTCCTTAACACAATACAAAATACGGAAATAAGTTTTTTCAACACGATAAAATAGAGAGAGATAGACTAATTTTCATTTTTTAATATTATTTTCATGCGGGATTTTTTGTTTTTTTATCAATGTGACTTAACTATGATTTTTTGGAGCCTGAATCAACATTTACCTGCGGTATATAGATCCAGTGGTAGCGTATCGCGCTTCAACGCAACAAGTCCAGGGTTCTGCCCTCGGGTTTCGCCAACACCTCGGTGTTGTTGGCTGTGCAAGGTAGACTTAGCCTTACATCCCTTCAGTGGGTCGATAATTGAGTATCTATCTTGCTTGGGGACTAAACACTAGGGGTCTCGCTTCAGACTGACTCCCTGATCGTTACATCTGCTTATGCATCTCAGTGCCCAATGGTCATATATACTGAGATGGGCACAGTCTGCCTTGGCCCTCATGGGTATTACGCTACTGCGTTTAGTTTATTAATTATGGTTCATACCACTCTTGCCTGTAACAGCAACTTGGCGAGATGGAAAACCATACACTTGACAACCGTCAGAATACAGACTGAAAAAAGTTGAAAAAAATTTGTTTATTTTATGGCAAGTTTTAAAGGAATATTTAGAAAGAAAACAAATGCATTCTTTATAAAAAGATAGCTGGATTGATTCACTAAAATGGATGTACCTAAGCAAACTATTCACTAATTTTGAGTTTAAAAATCGGAATAAATGAAAAATTCAAAAGTTCCAGAGTGAAGTTAAAAAACAATATACAAAGCGATACGTTTAACATTCAAGCTTAAGTTATTTAGTAGCAGAAATTGTCTCTTTTTAAAAAAAAAAGTAAATATTTAGTAAAAATTAAGCTCATGTGAATGACTCTTTTACAGTAGTTACCAGGCAAAAAAAAATTCTTTTTCAAATTCAGAAATTTCCACCTGAAAAATATTTTGGCAAAACAAATTAAAAAATAAACTTACCAATTACGCCATACCCTAATACAAAATTAATTACTCTCTTTATCTCGAAGCTGTCAGACACGTTTTTTCCGTTTGCTAAATCGTGTAACGTGAATAAAAGGTTTATTTTTTTACAATTATTAATTCAACAGAAGCGAAAAACGGAACTTTATACTGTATACAAAGTATACAGCATTTCGCTCATTGAGCTAAACGCTTAGAAACTATGTTATTTGTAAACATGAAAAAAAGAAAAACGTGTTTTGAAAACTAATAAATTTTTTTAAGCTACGAGGAATGATATTCCGATTTATCGTTGTAGCGTTATGAAGTTATACAATTCTTTTTACAACTAGTATCTTTTTATCTTTTTTTTCTTTTCCAAAACCCCAAAAAATTGTTAATAATTCTATTCATCTAGCATTTCATTGTGTAATGAATAAACAAACGAATTTTCATGTTTATTAAAATTCTAACTAGAAGTTTTAAACGTGTGCTGTGAAAGAAAAAAAACTTTTTCTCTAGTATGAAAAACTTTTTTTGTGTGCAATAGTGCCTTAAAAACATAAAATTACGAGAATAAAAAAGTGTGAGAAGTAATGATATATAGTTGTAATTGTGCATGCAATGTTTTTAGAACATGAGTTTTCCCTTATAATGAATTTAATACACTATTTTGTAGAAAATAAAAACACCTTTGAAATATAAATATGCAAAAATCCTTTACATAAGAAAAATTCATTCAGTTTGTCAAGCCGGGGATTTTATTGATCATACAGAATTTGCACAGATTTACTTATACAACATAACAATTGCAGACGGAATATATTTCTTTGTAAATAGTGTTGCAGTAGATGGGAGGTTTAACCAATAAATTCACATCGACGTTGATGAAAACTTTATAACCATACGGATGGACTTTAAGAGTGGGCGTGCAAGCAGATTGTGTAAACCTGGTTATTCCTAACGATGCTATGGACAATATGCCACTTTCTTTGTTTCATGTACGCAGCTTTACAAAAAAGTGTTGTAAAAATATATACTTTAAAGGACGTACTGAGGTAGAATAAAACCCAAAGGCCTACAAGTTTAGGAAAAAGGGATGGTGACAAATTTGAACTGTTCAGAGACATAAGGCAGCCTTTTTCATACCATTGGGGGGGTTGGTTTGTATAGGGGTTTTACATTCAAGAAAGTTTTACCTAAAAAACATCGATTATGTGTTAAAATTTTTTCAAAAACTTCCATCATGCAGCGTCTAATGAGAAATTCTATTTCAGAACTGGTTGATAAATTTTTTGTGTAGAAGAATAATCAATTTTTTATCACTTTTCCCCTTTGCGATTATTCAACCAGTAAAACATTAAAGGATAATTTTTATAACAGCCTGTCACCTTTAGACAATCTGTATACAAATTTAACAATTCAACAATAAATTAACACCATTCCATGATTCTAATCATGGTATGTTATCATGGGAAAAATTTTCAGGAAAGGATATTGTCAAATCCTATACGGTTCAAATATCTCTAGTATTCCTTCCTACTTTTGATAATATTTTTAGCCGGGAAAATCCTGAGATTGTTCTCGAAATCCAACAGTTTATCCTGACATAGATCAGGTATCAGTAAATGTAAGGGTTGTATAATAACAATCGCTGAGTATATGGAAAAGAATATCGTAAGAGGAGATTAGAAATCTCTATCATTTCTTTAGACGTATACAAGTATACATCACCACCAAGAGGTTTTTGTAATGACTGATTTCCTCAAGCGAAACAAAATCGATAGTCAGTAACGGAGCCTATAGTTTAGCATTTTAATACATAATTATATATGTTTGAAATTTAGTCATATTTAATTATAATATACATTCTTTACCCTTTGTTTCCTCAAAAAACACTTCTATTTTTCTTTTGTTTAATCTTTCAATTCTTTCTAAACTAATATTTCTTTTCAAGAATTTTTTTTGGGGGATCTCAAGGTGATTTTCTTGGGCTACATGAATCAAATGCGCATCTAACTTTTGGAAGCATGATACAATCTTATATCATCGTTCAATACCACAATGTTTTAAGATCGTTCATTTTGCTATATGATTCATATTGAACTGTGCAATAGCCATATTTAACCCTAATTATTTAGTGGAAAATGGATAATGGATATGGATAAATGGATAATTTTCACGATATTTAGTGTCACTTAGATTAGAAATAATATTTTTCTTACATAAAGTAAAATCTTCGCTAGCGGACCTGAACTAAGATTTTTGAAAATTCATATTATTTTCGGAGTTACTACCAATTGAAGTAATTATCGGTGTTTTTTTTCTTGAAGTTTCTCCTCTCTTTTGTATTAAAATATAGATAAATCCACTTCTGAGGTATATATTTCAAAATTTTTTTTTAGTTCAGGCTTGGTACAGAGGTCTGAGCTATATACAGGAAAAATATTATAAAAATAAAAGCATTTTACATAAGAGGATAATGTTTTGAGAATAGGTCATTATATGTTCATTTTTTGTCAAAATATTGCATTTAAATAAATTTTCATTATAATAATATTCTTAAAATTGTTTTATACACATATTCTAATCGAAGTGGCATTAAATATCATGAATATTATCCATTTATACGCTTTTGCAAAATCACGTTACAAACGTAGTCGGACACTTTAAGTCAGTGCTTCTCAAACTTTCAATACTTACGACCCAACAATTAACCATAATTTTCATCGCGTCCCCCCTTCGGACAAATAGCAATGTATTGAATTCAATATCTTTGACATTAAAGCTACAATACTACACAACGACTTTTTCTTAAGTGCTACCGGCGTATATAAACGTCATTCATTAACCCGGACGTATATATACGTGTTTCCGAAGTACAATATTTTCTATGCACTGCTATCCATAAAATTAGTCCAAAGGTTTAAAAATGCAATAAAAGGACCTTGACAGTGTTTGAGGAGGATTTACCTATTTCAGAGGATTTCCTTATTTAATCCTTTTCTTCCCCTTCCCCCAACACATGCATGTCCTACGTCGAAAATGGTGGCATTGGGAAACAAATTGAATAACGTTGAATCAGCAGTTAAAGGATTAATTATAAACAGTAAAAACTATCAATATTTATCAAGATTTATCAAGATTTTAAATTAATTATAAAATGCATTGTGAAGTATACTGATACTTCATTATATCAGTACAGATATTATATCAGTACTGATACAATGAAGTGTACTGATGAAGTGTGATCTGTACTGATATATGTATTATATCAGTACAGATATTAATTTTATTTTTTTATTATGTCAGAACGTATTTTGTTTATTTACTTTCAGTAAATTAATAATTTTTTAAAAATAATGTTTTGTTTTCGATTTTTCAATATGCTCGCGCCCCCCTTGTGGAGTTATCACGCCCCCTTAGGGGGGCTTGCCCCACAGTTTGAGAAACACTGCTTTAAGTAACATAGGCCCAGCTAATCTCTAAAAATTGGCTTCATTACATTAATAATGGTATATGGCACGTGTTTATGTGTTTTATGGTCATTTTGCTTTTCGTTATATTTAGCTTCTGCCTTTTGAATCTTCTACCATAAATTTATATTGGAAGGAAACGATTTTTAAATGTTTATTTTAGGTCTTCCCATGACTTTTGTCGTAAATAAAATACTAATTATTAATTCAATGTAGAACTTGGATTAAAAAGAAAAATAAATCTGGTTAAACCAATCAGCATTTACTGTCCTCAAGTTCAAACAAAAATAATTATGCTTAATAACAAAACAAACGAAAAAAGTAACTGTGTCGGGAATCGTCTTTTCCCTTCTTCAAAATAAAAACATTTCGCTTATGTTAAAAAAAAAGGATTACACTAATTATAGACTACACAAATCTCTCTATCATCAAAAATTTATGTATGGTGAAGATTGGTGCTCCTAGTAGAGCTCATTTACCTGTGCGTGCCATGGAACGAGTTCATTTAAAATTAAATATAAAAATACTTCTATTTATCGTATTTTTATATATCATATATCAATTTAAAATAAAATATTTGAACTTTCAAAAATTGTAAACAAAAAATTGATATTTTTTAAAAATTCAAGTGCCAGAGACCCTTTTCCCCCTATAGTTATTGGGAGTTTCATTTGTGAGATGATATTTAAGTTTTTCCTACTTTACTTCAAAATTTTCAGTATAAGTTTTATTTTTCTTTAAATCCTTTCCTTTTTTAATGCACCAACGTATCTAAAACTCTGAAACAAAGATTTTGATGGCATTTTCTTTTATGATAATAAGTTAATATTTCTGATTATCTATGCATAGATGCTTTTTTTTACAACTCTAGTCCTAAAAGAGAACACAAAGATAAGTTTCAATAAAGGCAGCATTCTTTTTTAGGACTAGAGTTGTAAAAATGACATCAATGCAATATCTACTTATACAATGAGATACAGTCGGACCCCAATTTAACGAACTCCTATTTAAAAGATTTTGTGATTTAACGACACAAACCCTATTTAAAAAATAATAAACCCCGAAATAACCAATTATTTCAACAGCTGGAAGAAAGATTTTTACAATGTATTATTAGAAATTTTTTTTTATTTCTTTTCAAACGTCACATTCTTTTTTTCCGGAACAGAAAAATATATATATTTTTTATAAGCAGGAATTTCGACGGGAAAGGGTGCTTTTACAATTATTAAATTTTACCGGAGCAAATGAGTCATGAGTGTAATCTATCGTGTGAGCTTTGAATATAGGATGGGAAACTCCATTCTCATGTCAACCCAATCCACAACGCGGAGGATATTTTAAAACTTGAACGATTGCGCTACATTTGATGACAGACTACCTGTCTGTGCAACTGAAGTTGAGGAATTTGTTGGTTTTTTGGAGTCAATTATATATAAATGCTATTCTGATGCGGAAAAATACAAGGGCTGTTCTATAAGTAATAAGACTAAAATTTAAAAAAAAAATAATACCTATAATCGTCATCATTTGCATGGTCTTTTTCAAAATAACTTCTGTGGCAACGTTTTGTCCAATTCTTAAGGTATCCGATTACGTTCGGAAGCGTGATTTTAAAAAAGCGCATAAATGGAACAATTTCGTAATATTTAGTGTCACTTAGATTAGACTACATGTGTATAAAATTATTTTAAGGACATTGTGACAAAAAGATTATTTAAATATAGTATTTTGGCAAAAAATTAACTTAGAATAATCTTTTTTCAAATTGCTCTCCTTTTGTTAAAAATGCTTCTATTATAATAATATTTTGCCTGTGTATAGCTCAGACCTCTCTACAAAGGCTCAACTAGAATTTTTGAAAAATTCACATTATTTTAAGAGTTACAACCCATTGAAATAATTATCGGCGTTTTTTCTTAAAATTGCTCACCTCTGTTGTCGTAAAGTATGGATAAACCCACTTCTAAGTTATATATTTCAAAAATTCTAGTTGAGCCTCTGCAGAGAGGTCTGAGCTATATACAGGCAAAATATTATTATAATAGAAACAGTTTTAACAAAATGAGAGCAATTTTTTTAAAATAAGATTATTCTAAGTTAATTTTTTGCCAAAATAATGTACTTAAATAATTTTTTTGTCAAAATGTCCTTAAAATAATTTTATACATGTAGTTTAATCTAAGTGACACTAAATATCATGAAAATAATCCATTTATTCGCTTTTGCAAAATCACGGTTCCGAACGTAGTCGGATACCTTAAAATCATGTAAAAGTCCGTTTTGTGAGAGCTGTTTCCAAATCGCCTACCCGGCATTTACACATGCTCTGTTGCTTGCAAAATTTTTCCCTCGTAATGGTTTCTGAATTTGAGGAAACAGCCAGAAATCACATGTAGTTTTATCAGGACTGTATGGACGGAGTGCTAAAATCTCTACGTTGTTCTGCTGCGAAACATCCATTACGCAACGAACAATATGTGGTCGGGCATTGTCATGTTGCAATAGGAAGCCATTTCGGAGCAATGGACGTTTCTTTTTAACATGTTTTATCATTGCGCGCAGGACATTCACGTAGTACGATCCGTTTACAATAGCACCGGGTTCGACAGCTTGTACATACACAATTCCTTTATTATCAATATATATATATATATATATATATATATATATATATATATATATGGTCATAACTTTATACCAGCCAATTTCACAGTTTTTCCTTTCTTTGGAGTAGGTCAGTGGTTTTCAAACTATCAATACTTGCGGCACACAATATTCAAACATAATTTTCATCGCGCCCCCTCCATACAATAACAATTTATTGAATTCAATAATGCGATACTTTGATGCTAAATCTACAACAGGATTTAAATCTTTTGAGTTCCACCCGCTCATATAAAGGTCTCACTCAGCTAAAACGTTCTTTTCCCCGGACATATATACACGTTTGTCTAAAGTACGATCTTTTCTCTGTGCACTTCTAATATTCTGCAAGTTTTGGAGTACAATAAGAGGACAGTGTCTGTGACTTAGTTCAGAGGATTTGCTTACTTTTATTCCTTTCCCCAATACAGAACGCCTACTTGGAAAACGGTGGCTTGGGGGCGAATCGCCTAACTTTTAATCGGCAGTTGGGGTTCATTATAAACCTCACAAATTATCAAAATATTTTAAATTTTTTGTGTAAAATTTTTAAATAAGACGCCCATGGGTTACTGGGAATTATTAAACTTGTTCTTTCTTTCTATATTTAAATTAATTAGAAAACATTATGTAGTAATGTTTCTTTTTTTAAGTGTATTATATCATGTAAATATGCATTCTATTTTTTATTATATCAGAATGTATTTTTTGTTTGTTTACTTTCAGTAAATTAGTAATTTTTTTTTTTGGGTTTTTTTTGTTTTTGACTTTTCAATATGTCGCCCCCTTTTTAGATTTACAACGCCCCCCAAAAGGGGGGTCCCCAGTTTGGGGAAAAACTGGGAGGGGAAACGGATGTTTTTGCTCACTGCTTTGTTATTTTATGGTTGAATCAGTGATATAACCAATCTTTGTCTGCTGTGATGAAGAGTTTTAAGATATTGTCACCTTCTTGTTTCAATCTTTAATCATATTGTGTCATATCAAAGGTCTCCGATTCTGATTTTTACAGATTTGTTCTTCCCTTTCGACAAATGGCCACGTCTCGTAGGTGCCCGCAAACACGCTTCAGTTCGAGCATGTGATACTCAAAAACATGTCTGTACATGCCATCTATCGGCAGCTTTTGTTAATACAGACAACAAACTTTTCTTATTTCGATTAGCTGTTTCGCGGCAGTAAAATTAGTCTTATTACTTACTGAACAGCCTACGTATAAAGAAACATTATCAAAATTTGCTTTTTTTTAAGATTTAATTCCGTTTAGCGTTTCGCGGCAGTAAAATTAGTCTTATTATTTATTGAACAGCCTACGTATAAAGAAACTATTATCAAAACTGTTACATATTTAATGATTTACATTGTTTGGAAACTGTGAAAACGTACTTCACGAAACAGGATGTAAATAACGCAATATTTGTTTCTCTGCATAAAGTTGAAAAAGAACTCTTTCGAGTTTGGAATCGAAGTCATTATCAAACATTTATTAGTATTTTAAAATTTGTAATCCATTGATGCTTAATATTTTTCGTTGCAGTATTTTTAGTGGTTGAATAAAAAAAATGTGTAATTTTCAACTACAGATATTTTTTTATGTTATATGTTTTTTTATTATAGAGTCCTTAAAAGGTGAGAATGAAATTTTGTATTTTCTTAGACCTGGATATTAAGAATAACCATGAATTACTGAGCAAAACGTTTGGTCTGGATGGATTCGTTAAATCGGGGCTCAACTGTATATGTTTTAAACTTAGATTCAATTTTACTTTTGGAAATGGTAAATATTTATACATGTGATTCCTTTAATTTATCAAAATTCTAATCTTATACCACAAGTTTGTAAAAAAAAAAAATCTCTTTGTTTATTTTATGTTTATTGCCGCCAAAGATTCTTCAACGAATCCATCTAGACATAGAGACCAATAAATTCAAAGTTGTTGCCAAAGATGAAATACGATGTTCATGTGTTCTACCTCATAGGAAATCGTTATGTCTTTGAGAAACCCGTCGACAGAGGAAGGAGTTAGTTAACTATACACATACGATCCCACGGTTCACTGATTTCCGCAAACCACGGATTTACTGAAGACGAGGAAGATGATTTCTGAGTTTCGTATATCGAATTCTTGAAGCGTATGATTCGCTAAAAGAAGAGTATTTTTAGTAGACATATTTTCCGTTTTTTTTTTCCTCCGAAGACATTTGAAAAGCCTGGCTCATTCTCATTAAATGTACTAAATGAGTGTATATTAAAGAAGACCGCGATGTTTCTTAACTGAAAGTAGTATATATTTACTCTTTTAATTAGGAAAAAGAATAATGTAAAAAAAAAATAGTTAATTCCTGCCTAGATCAACAAAGAAAATTTTTTTATTTTAGATATTTTTTATTAAATAGTTACAATAAATGTAAATATGTATATTTATATTAATTGGTAAAACACAACATTAAGTGGTAATTAATTTTTATTAATTATCATTAAAATATCGTATTGTTAACTTAAACAATCATGTATATAAAATATCAGTTCAACTCTGAATGCTTTAAAACGTAAGAAAAAAAACCTTTTCAAGTTTTGACACAAGTCGCTAAAAAGGTCGCTAAGTCGCCAAAAATGATGCCAACGTGGCTGTATTTGTAATTCTTTAAATAATTAGTTTTAATCCATTAGTTTTTATTAATTATAATTCAATTATTTTATTGTTACCCATAACAATAGTCTATAGAAAATTGCAGCTTAAACGAGAGTTTTAAAATGTGAGAACAAAACATTTCATTTTTTGACACAAGTGGCCAAAAAGGTCGCTAAGTCGCCTAAAATGATGCCCACGTGATTGTATTTGTAATTCTTTAAATAATTAGTTTTAATCAATTATTTTTTTATTAATTATGATTAAATTATTATATTGTCTTCCTAAATAATCATGTATATAAAATTTCAGCTCAATTGAGCTCATTAAAATGTATTGTATTAAGGATTGAAAATTCCCCACCAAGATAAATAAATAAATATATAGAGGGGTGTGAGCTAATAGTGTAGGAATTGAAAAATGAGTTTGAAAAATAGGAAATTAAATGAGGGTCTTGAGCAACTTTTATATCAATTAAGTGCTCATTTCTTAAGCTTTATTGAATTTAAATAATATTATTTTTTAAATACATGGTTATTTGCACAAATTCAGGATTATGTCCCAAATAATGATAGGAAAACTGAAAAAAAAGACTGTTAGTATACAATTTTAAGCATGTATTTAATTTTAAACCAGATTTAATGTTTCTTGTCTAACTATCTCTTAACTTGCTCTTTTTGTGTGGACACGGTAGCCTAGTGGTTATGGCCGAAAATAATCTGATGTGCTTTAAAACTATCGTGGGTCAAAGCTCTAGAGTTAGCATGGTGGAAATGTTTGGAGAGGAAGTGCCAACTCATGTATCCTTTTCGATCGTGGTTAATTTTTTTGTTTTGTTTTGTTTTACTTGCTTCTTACTATAAACGACTTTCTTAAAGAGCATTCCTTTTTTTTTTTCAATAGATTCTTAAGAAGATTAATTTTTTTCTTCATTCTGTACTATTATATAAAAGGTGGATATTTAAAAAAATTTGTGATTTAAATAAATAAGATGCTCCTTTATTTTTGTGATTTTTTATATGCTGTTATAGTTTATATGTTACAAATTATTTTTTATGATATTTACACTCTCTAATAAACTGGCAAATAAAACAAAGAAACATCTGTGTTTTCTTTCTTTTTCTAAAATTTCTACTACCGGTATTAAGATCTGAGAAATACCGAATACCGGTATTGAACTTTTGGTCCGATATTACAATCCGTAGTCATAACATAAATATGCGATGACTTATGTAGCATCTACACTTTTTACTTTTATTTTCACAAATGCTAAGAATAAAATTACAGAATCGCGGAGAATATAACCTTATTTTTTGCTCCTTTTTTAAATGTTCGACGCAAAATTTATTTTACTATAAAATTTCAAGGCAAATCAAAAGGGAGTAAAAAATCTTATTCTCACAGACATTTTCCAGTTTAGCAATTTGAATCTTCTAATCCTTGCTATATATTCCTGAATAAATTGTTTTATAACAGCCAGAATTTTGCTTAATTCTCTGACTGGAGCATCCGTCTCTCAGACGGGGATAATTTGCTTTGATGCCTCTAGATAATGCTGTGGTGTGATTTTTGAGGTGGGCTGCCTTGACAACGTCAGTTGGACTCTACCCAGTGAGAGGATAACGTGGTGGAATATGACGATTTTTTTCTACTCACGATGTTTGCGATTTGTCTTATCTATCACTGTCTTTCACACGCATATTCCTATAGTTTTTTTTTTTTGGTATTATTATTTTTAAAATTTTTTTTTACATGAATATAAATAATCTCTAATAAGTTTTTATAAAAATACTAGTCACAACTCTTGTCATAAAAATATATTAATTTAGTGTGCCTCAAAAAGATTTAAATATTAGAAATTTTATTCAATTTCATGAGCGTTGAGGACATTTAAAACAGGTATTAGGGTAATAAAATACAGAAGAAATTTGTGTCCCCGTCTGTAAGACGGATGTTTTTAAGAGCGGCACAACAATGGATGTTCCGGCCAGAGGGTTAGTTATAAATAAATGCAATTGGCTGAATACATTTTCACTTGTTGTTAATCAATTTTCTTTCAGAATACAAATAGCACACACACTTTTCATTATCTTCTTTTTTTTCACATCCTCCTCTAATAAATTTATCCTCCAATTTTGATGTTTCAAATGGTATTGTGTAATACGATTCAAAAATGCTTTCTGACACCATATTACGCTCAATAGTGGAATTAATACAGATTTAATCTTCGATATTAAGGCAATCATAAATAGAATTATTAATTCTAGCACGCTATTTAGGCATGTCATCTAGTTCAATATTATCAGAACAAGATTAAACCTAATCTGAAATGGGTGGCTGGTTATAACTATTCGCTTTTGTTAAGTAAACTCGGTAACTTCAGTAATACCAGAATGCATTACGAATAATAACACAAGCACAAATATATTTAATTGAAATTACTATTATAAATGTATTTTATCGTGTGCTCATACAGCAATGTTTATTTGCATTATATCTAATTTTATATATATATATATATATATATATATATATATATATTATTCTTGCTATAATTCGTTTAATATTTTGTATTACTTTTCTTTCTTTAATTTTGCTTCTTTTTTTTTTTCATTTGATTAGAAATAAGTTTTCTGTGAAAAACGAATCTAGAATCAAGAGATAAATTAAACATAAAGAGGTATCAATTGTGTAAATTAAAATCGAAGTTTAAAATTGGATTAAAACAAAGGCTATATGCGTATATTCAACTACATTAGAATTAGTAGAAGAATCTTGCATTGCATGCATATCACAAATACCTTATAATTAAAATGCTATTAATTAATAAATTGAATTGATACATTTTAAGTAGATTTATACGAGGGTTGATTAGAGAAAAAGGTTACAAGTCGAATAAAGAAATATTTATTAACAATAGACATAAAAACAAAAAGGAATAAAAAAGGCATACGTACCTGTCAGATTTCGACATAATCACCAAGTCTATTTAGGCATTTATCACAACACAGAACCAACTTGTTTAACCCATCTTGGTAGAAATCATATCCATGTCCATTGAGCTAGGTCTCGGAGTATGATTTCACAGCTCTGTCTTGGAATATCGCAGCACATCAGAAACAATATGCTGCACGCTATCATAGTTAATCCCAGCTCTGACGAGATTTCACGCAGAGTAACCCTTCGATCATTTTGAATCATTTCTTAATTCATGCCGTTGTGATTTGTGTCGTTGTACAACTTGGCCAGTCGCTCCCTATCATATTGTGCCTTTCGACATCCTATCTGCCTGAATAAAAAGTGTGACACTATTTCGCTACATGTTGTCTGCTGATTGCAGATGCGGACATATTCTTCGCCCATAAAAGTCGAATCATGGCTCGCACTTTCAAATGAGACTAGTTTCTTAAGCCTTGCCATTTTAGTCGTCCTGAACCACCTGGGAACTTCACTACCTACTCGAAAACAAACTATATGACAAGTAGCGCCATTCGTCTCCATTCTGGGGAAACAAAATTTCTCCACAATATTGTAGTTTTCAAATGCTGAGGCTTGTAACATTTTTTTTTCTGATCAACCCTCGTACGTTTGATAGAATTAGAGATTTCTGAGTAAAAGTAAATGAACAAATAATCTTTAGAAAATATTGTAGTTTCAATATAATACTGTTCTTTTAAATACTTCTTTTGAAGTATACGTATATGTTTTATCATGAAGAAATATCACGCTATCACGAGAAATAGTTTATTATTTTCACTTTTATTGAGGCTCTTACCTTAATTAAATTATTTAAAGGCACCATTGTTTGTAGAATTGTCTAATTTTAAGCAAATTGTTGAGTTTCTTGATAAGCATCCTGACTATACAAACTTTTAAGCATCGATGTATATTTCGTATCAATGCTAACCAGTGGGCCTATAATAGAATATTCTTATGAATTTTTATTATTTTTTTAAATTTTAACAGCTCAATATAATCAATTTCATTTAAAATGTCTAATACTAAAGTATATTTTTTTAAGCTAAGGAATATTTGAATATTTCGCAATAGAAACTTATTACCAATAGGGACACAATTGTAACTAAATGGTATATTCCATTTTTGTTTCCGTTTTCACTTCTTAACGTCGGGAAATGCATTTTTAATTTTTACAGTTTTTTGTTAAACACACATACACGTATGCCAAATTAGTTAAACCTCAACCTTTTCGTTTCTAAGCCCGAAATGGCTTTTTGACTTATTGATCTCCATTTAAAAATTTGTTTATTAGTACCTCTTTATTCCTTATAACTATGTATTTGGTTGTCTGCTTGAATTTTGTATTTTGTTTTAATTATTTGTTTTTAGATGATTTTTTTATTTTCCCTTCATATATATATTTATATATACAGTATATATAAATTTGTAAGTACATATGTATATATAGATATATATATATCTTTATATATACAGCATTTATATATATTAATTACAATAAATATTGTGAATAAAATCGTTAACACTGACGTCACTTTTCATTAAGATTTTATTTCCTTTTATCCGCATTTGTTCCTTGATAAAGAATATAATCGTATTTTATTACATAAATATTTCACGTGTCGCAGGGATTGAGAGCGTCCTTGTTTTTCTCATGTGTACAATATTGACTTCTTTTTTGGAAAAAAGAAATTGTTCCCATTTTGTTCTGTTTGTTGTTCGTTCGAGAGAATTATTAACAGAATAACATGGAATTCCATTTAATCTTATTTTCTGTGTGCATATGCACATGCGTGCTTGCACACGTGTGTGTGTGTATGTGTGCCTGTGTGTGTCTTTTGATATCTGCTTATGGAGATATTGGAAAAGCAAAGCGAAATAAAATTGATTGGTTCTTCATTTTATGAAAATGAAACAAAATAATTGCGTTTCAGAAAGAAACAATTATACTTGATTCTTTTAGAAATAAGCTGTTTTTATATTATTATATATTTTGTAAAATTATATGCTCGAATCTTTTAAGGAGAGAAGTGTGTGCATTTTGCTTGATGAATCAGTGTTATTCATAATATTTTAGCCAGTGTTACTCATAATGTTTTGAAATTTAGCAGTTGTTTTTTTTATAAAAACTTATATTTGTCAAATTATTATAAATAATAAATTTTACACGAACTGAAGTACCTTAGGTTTGTGTTTTGTTTCTTGATATTTCCAGAAGTCAATGTGTTCTACATTTTTTTTTTTTTTTGTAAAAAATTTTTAATATATGTGAATCGGTGTTTCTAAAATGATAAATTGGGTTCATACAATGATGAAAAGCAAGCTATACATTATCAGATCACAATAACAGTTTATTTGATTTCATTGTTTTTATAATAACTTTTCAATTTTTAATAGTTTTAGTTTGAAGAAATTAATCTCGAATTTTATTTTGTGGAGGATTTTTTCTTTATTTTTCTTTTTTTCTTACATTCACGTTTTGGTTTTGGCTTTTTTAAATTCTAGTGTAGCAAGAAATATGTCAATTATTTTTTGTTATTAAGTAAAGTTTGTGAAATAGTATTGATGCATAATTCGACATTCCTGAGAATTATAAATGATACGTTGAAAATACAAACTTTAAACTGCTTCTCAAATTCTACGTTTTCACATCATCAAAATCTCAAACATCCTTAATTGAACTCAATGGCGCAAAAGCCGTATGAGGGCCATGGCGTATTGTACCCATCTCAGTATACGTGACCTTGGGCCTTGAGGTACATCAACAAATGTTCCGGTCAAGTAGTCAGTCTCACGCAAAAACCCCTGTGTTATGCTCCCAAGCAAGCTTGATACTCATTTATCGACTCACTGAAGACTGAGTCAACCTTGCCCAGCCCGGGGTTTGGTCTTCGGACTTGTGGCGCAGAAGCGCGATGCACTACAGTTCAGCCACTGGGCTTCAAAGTCATCATTACTTATTATATTTATAAATTATACTTACTACATTTATTTTAAAAGGTACGAAGATAATTCTATTTTTTAATGTAATGAGAGAATATTAGGTAAATACATATACGGAGATAAATTATATTTTGGGAATAAAGATCATACGTACTGTAATTGAAATATATACTGTTATTACTGTAATTTTGATAATTTAGTTTTTGAATATGTAGTTTCACGCAACCATTATAATAAGACATGTATCTTACTAAGTTGTTTTGGTTTGTTGTCCTTCTCCAGGGCTGGTCAATAATTATTATTAACAGCTTGAAAAAACATTGAGAAAATTTATATAATAACAAAGTCACACGATAACTACAAACATGCGTTTTCGAAGCAATAAGTGTATATATTTATGTGACGACATTGCCACATGATAACTTCAAACATATGTTTCTTGCCATTTAATTCATGTACTTTTCTGTTGACAACTTTTGCTTTTTGCAGATTCTTTTATAAAAAATATATTTGTAAGTAATAATATCAAACATCGGTAACATTCACTAGATTTAACAGTACAGGTATAGCAAAAGTATTTATTTTCAATTAGAAAATAATTTTGAAGTATATTATTCTTAGAACAACTTTACCAAGTAATTGAATTCGAAATTTTATCTAAATTTTGCAAGTAGAAAAGTTACAAGTTTAATATCAGTTTTGAATTCAAAGCAAAACCCATTGTATTTATCATATGGTCGGCATAAATTTACCTTATTGATTCTAAACAACTTCTTATATTTTTAGAATAAATACATGTGTGAGAAAAGATATAATTTTATTTTCTATCAAATTGTGTGGAATATTATTTTTCATAATTTGAATAATATTTTTATTATGACAAATAAATATAGGAAGAGCAAGATCTAGTACTAAAAACAATACTTTTATTCTGCTGGTAGAACTAGTGGTAGAAGCTCATGATGTCACTTACCGGCAATTTTCCTTTCTTGTGGGCACCTAATGATCACTTACAGAAATTGCGCTATTAAGAATCTGATCTCCAAAACACTCAGGGAAGACTTTTCATGAACATGTTTACTTCTCTCTATTTGTTTCTTTCTATAGTTCATTCACAGAATGAACAATTTTAGATATTTCTTTTTATTGTAGTGAATTTTTTCTATTGTTAGAACAATTTCTTAAAAAATAGTTTACATTGTTTTTATTTGATTTTAAAGCACAGTACTTCATTAAATTGTTTAAACTTTGTTAAGGTATCCGACTACGTTCGGAACCGGGATTTTGCAAAAACGTATAAAAGGATAAAACTTATGATATTTAGTTTCATTTAGATTAGAAAATGTATATAAAATTGTTTCAAGAATAGTATTACAATAAAAAATTATTTAAGTACAATATTTTGACAAAAAGTGAACATAGAATGACCCATTTTCAAAATGTTCTCCTTTTGTGAAAAATGCTTCTATTGTAATAATATTTTGCCTGTATATAGCTCAGACCTTTGTACAGAGGCTCAACTAGAATTTTTGAAATATATAACTTAGAAGTGGGTTTATCCATATTTTACGACAAAAGAGGGGAGAAATTTTAAGAATAAATAATTATTTCAAATGGTTGTAACTCTGAAAATAATGTGAATTTTTCAAAAATCGTAGTTGAGCCTCTGTACAGAGGTCTGAGCTATATACAGGCAAAATATTATTATAATAGAAGCATTTTTCACAAAAGAAGAACATTTTGAAAAAAAGGTTATTCTAAGTTAATTTTTAGCCGAAAGATTGTATTTAAATAAAGTGTGTTTTTGTCAAAATGTCCTTAAAACAATTTTATACATATATTCTAATCTAAGTGACACTAAATATCATGAAAACTATTCATTTATTCATTCATTCATTTCATTCATTAAGGTTCCGAACGTAGTCGGATACCTTAAATATGTAAATTTTTCAAAAAATTTTGCCGCATGGATTGAATTAATGCATCAATTCGATACTTAAGGTATCCGACTACGTTCGTAACCGTGATTTTGCAAAACCGTATAAATGGATAATATTTATGATATTTAAGTCACTTAGATTAGAAAATGTATATAAAATTGTTTTAAGAATATTATTACAATAAAAAATTATTTAAGTACAATATTTTGACAAAAAATGGACATAGAATAACCAATTTTCAAAATATTCTTCTTTTGTGAAAAATAATTCTATTATGATAATATTTTGCCTGTATATAGCCCAGACCTCTGTACAGAGGCGCAACTAGAATTTTTGGAATATATAACTTAGAAGTGGGTTTATCCATGTTTTACGACAACAGAGGGGAGAAATTTTAAGAAAAAAATGCCAATAATTATTTCAACGGGTTTTAACTCTGAAAGTAATGTGAATTTTTTTTAAAAAAAATAGTTCAGACTCTCTGGAGAATTATTTATTATATATAAGCACACACACAAAATATTATTATTTTAGAAGCATTATTTATAAAAGAACATTTTGAAAAAGGTTACTTTTTTTATTTTTTTGCCAAAATATTGTATTTAAATATTTTTTTTTGTCAAAATGTCTTTAAAACAATTTTTACATGCATTCTATTTAAAGTGACACTAAATATCACGAAAGTTATCCATTTATACGCTTTTTTAAAATCACGGTTCCGAACATAGTAGGATACTTTAAATAAAATGATAAAAAATCTCGCTAGTCACAACTCAAGGTTTTATTCTACGAACTGAATATTTCCTTTCATTTTAAATTACCATCAAAAGTTCCAGAACTTTCCATAACTATAATTACAGTATAAACTCTTTTAGAAATACAAGTTACAGTCAATGATAATAAAAGCACTAGAGAAAAGAAAGAATTACAATTAATAAAAAATATATATAAACACGTGACACAAAAATTAAAGTCAATACAAAGAAAACAAAATAAGTTATTTTTGGCAAGTCACCCGCAGCCAGGCGCGTGAGTTAAAGCGGTAGATCGTGACCATAGCAACCTAAGTGCACTATTTTTGTTGCAATATGTACTCCTTTATCTATAAGAGGCATCGTTTTATAGCAAAAAGCATATTAACCAAACTCTGAATATTTTTTCCAAACAGTAAAAGCTCGAAATTATATATAAAAAGGAGGCGTCATAAAATTTATTTAATAGAGGCTTTAAATTTTAGATATATTCCATAAAAAAGAAATTTTTTTCACTAGAATGTATGATGTGGAAATCCCGTTTATTTTTATAGTATAGGGCATAAAATGTCAAACATACTTTACTCAAGAAAAATAGATTACTTCAGTCAGAGTAATACATCCAAAATATCCTATTCTGTTTATGGTAAAGAATTCAGAATGTTATTTTAAAGTTGAGGTATTTTCTTTTTCGGAAATATACGGTGCTCAAATTCTTTAATATAACAGAAACAATCCTAATGTGAAGTATGGAAATTAATGGTATAAAAACTATCAAGGATCTCTAAATATATCAATTAAAAAAAATCTGCACTAACAGTGTATTGGAATTATGTATCAGAATAATTATGATGGTGGTGATGATTATCCTTGAATAAGTGTGTGAGGAAATTAACGTCACACTGTTCAGCTACATGATGGCTTTTGGCGACGGACCTCTTAATTTTGAACCATGGTCAAGTGACGAAGAAGACAACTGAGCTGACACCGTCCTCTCCTAGCAACCAAACCACTCAAAAGGGAGGACGTTTGAGCTTCTGACAGATTTTAAGTGCATCGTTTCCCTACACCGGCGGGCCTTCATTGGTACTCGGTTCGAACTCATGAAACGTCAGCCACGAGCCTTACCTTGACCACTTGGCTACCGTGGCCTCAATTATCCTTAAAAGAGTAAAATTTAATAAAAATTGTACTGTCAAACTGTGGAAATATTTTTTAACAAAGAACACTTAATTTTGTTTATATTTAAGCGATTTTAAACAAAATCCGTAAAAGTTGTTGTTTTTGATTAAATTTAAATCTTTAATTAAAAATTAAATTTATTCGAAAAAAAGGAATTAATTAAGAAAGGAATTATACTTTTTTTTTTAATTTCAGGAATGGGTGAACAAAAAATTTTCATTTGTATAAATTTTTTCTTATATTGGCAGTCTACTTCTAAATAATAATTTTTTAATCATAAGTTTTAATTCTAAGTGTAACATGGGAACCAGAAAGAGATGTTTATTTTCCTTATCCCCATGTACGAGTAATTTTGCTGTTTAATTTTTATTGTTTATTTACAAAATTTAGAATAAAGTGTTTTCTATTTTTTATATGCTTAAATTCCTGATAAACATCACAAAGCTAAGAAAATGATTGAAAAACGCTTATAAAATAATAATTTTTTGTGTGTGAGTTGCATGACGCATTGAACTTAAAAAAATTTGCTTCCACTTTCTTCACATTTGCTCACATATAAACTGAAAGTCTTTTAATATTATGCTGTAATATACGATTTTTGATACTAATCTACTCTCTAACATTGTTTTATAATTAACATGCTCTACTATTCAATCTTTACGCTAATCAAGTCATAAGCACAAGCAAATTGAATCGTTTCTGCAAGGACGCAATTCTATTCATAGCTAGCCATTCTATTCATTTTGATCAGTACAATGATAAATCAAACGATAGGTCGATGAACAGATGATGTCAGTGATGTGGTTAATGAGTAGTGTCCGTATATATATCTGATTCTAAATTACAAAATTATAGAGCTTACACCTTAATGTTGCTTTAAGATTATTGAGCATCGAGCATTGAATTTCAGCGTTACAGACCTAGGAAAATTTCTATTAAACAACAATTGAGACTACATCGTAATGTTGCTTCATAAATTCTACTTTCAAAACGAATAGTACACTACTGAAAAGTGAAATCGTGTTTATACAGTGTAATCTCGAATTCATGCTACAGACTTTATAGGTAGGTACAGGACATTGTAACAATCGTTTATTGTAAAAAAGTGTATGGGCGCAAGTGAGCGTTGAGGAACAAATAAAACGTAACAGATGAAAGGAAAGACAAAAGTGTTTATTGAAAGCGTCGTTGAGAGAGAGAGACAAGTGTAATGTTTACAATAACAGTCCCTAACTGTTCAACGCATAAGCTATGAAGTCAAGCTGCAGCGCACAATGCTGTACCACCCACTGGCAGTCAGAGAAGAAATTCTGCCGGATTCAAATCTTGTACTTGCTGAAAATGAAAGAGATGTAAGCGATTTTCGTTTAACACTCCGCAAACGGTCTGGTGACTTACATTTATGTGAATAGTTTCAGATAAGTTCCTGCAATTTACACTAGTTTCAAGTTTAGAGATCCAAGTTATTTTATTTAACAATCTTCGACATTACTTAGGCTTCAGAAATTTAATGTTACTTTTCGATTTCAACACGCCAATAAATAAGGCAACCAATCTTTTTACAATAAAAAGAGAGGACAAAAAGTTTAAGAAAAAATTACAACTTAATTAAATAAAATATTTTTTCATTCAAACAAAAATACACTAATTACGCTTACATCCCTTTTAATTAGTTACTTAAATGAGTATTTTTCCATTGAATCATTTTTGTTGTTGTTAATATATCATATTTAAATATATCGGGAATTTCGGAACAAAAATTATTCTTCATATTAAACTTTACGGTAAGTGCAACAGCTAAAGTATCAACATTCATTCCTGATTTCTTCTTTGTCCAAAAATCATTTCCAATTAAAAAATCTCTTTCTACCTCTACATTAGTTCCAGGGTAGCACAATTTAAATTCAATAAGCATAACTAAATTTTCTAATGAAATGTGTTCATTTTTGAAATGGTTAAATATTTCCACCCATATTTTATTAATTTCACCATGCCAATTTTTTCATTGTTCTAACTATATTCAGAACTTAAAAATACAGTCTTTTAATTTCTTTAAACCGACTATTGTCATAGATTTTAATATGAGGCATTTCTTTCGAAAACACAATTTTCAATATCGGCCCACTTTACTTGCGATGAAGTGAAAAAACACCATTGAAAAGTGTTGTTTCTTGTAATGCTTGTTTTAGATCATTATTCGACATATTAAAAACATGCTTGGTAAAAAAATTCTGCACTTCGTTGGTAAACTTTTCCATTATAACTGGATTTGATTCTTCTAAGTTTGATAATTTTCTTTTTATTATTACAGGAATAAATTTTTCTTCAAATTGTGTGATTTTTATTCAAGGACAAAATCATTCAACATAAGACTAACTTCTGTACCTGAAATATGTTTGCTACCAATCTTTTGAATCGTTTTTTGGGAAATAGATGCACGATTATGTGCAAAATACATTAATATCTCTGATATTAATGTATTCCTTAATGGAATTTAGATCACACATTACAGTGGGCATTAACATTAGATATATCTTTAATCTCTGACGATATAAAATAATCCTGATTCTAATTCTGTTTTCTTTCCGGGAATATTATTCTTATTTTTCTCTTTAGTTAAGTAAATATTATACTTTTATATCATATGTCACGTGTAACTTTATATCAGCCATATATTTTCCCAGAGTAATATGAAAAAACAAATACCCAAATATTGTAAATCTGTTTGTTTTACTTAGTTGGTGCTTATGTTTTTGATAAAATATCTATATCTAGGTTCCCCCCTCAGTTTTAGTTTACGTAAGATGTTTTTATTTCACAGTTTTTTTACTTAAAAGATAATAATACATTATTATGCTTCAAAAGTATTACCTAGTGTTGTGTTTCTTTTCATGTTTTGTTGTTTTACATTCTTTAAAAATAGAGTACCGAATAGAAAATCATTTTTATCAGAATGAATGTTAGTAGATCCAAAACACTCATGTAAATTGATATGATTTTAATATGAATAATACTAACTTTCAATTTGAGTATCATAATAATCTAATCATTTTATAAAAATGTTCAAGTGGATGAAAAAATAATTATTTTTTCCAACCAAGAACGTTTTTCCGAAATCACAAAAAAAAAAAAAAAAAAAAAAAAAAAAAAAAAAAAGAGTACTAATTAATAATAATGACATTTTTTTCTTTTTAGAATTCCATCAAATCCAAATCATTATGAGTGTGTGCAACTGTGCTTTGTTACTCTTGACAAACGTCGTATTATTTCACCATGGTTTACAATTTCTATGTTCTTGTCCCCATTAACCTATTGTTTAATTATTTGTAACGGAATTTGAAATTAATCTTTGAAACATAATTCCATGTTTTTATTTTAATCAAATCTCATCATATATTTTCCTTCTTCTTCCATGGTTCATTAGCCCTAGATGTGTCCTGGCATTCTCCAGAAGCTCTCTCCAGGCATCTCTACTTTTGGCAAATGTTTTAAAGTTTTTCATCTTTAAAATATCAGGATGTATTAATTCGTCTCAGCGGAGATCTGTCCTGAAATCTTCTTTCCACGGGCTTTGCTAAAAAGAATTTTTTACAGAAACGCGCGATATTCATTCATTATAGCCACATAACCAGCCCATTGAAGTCTCTGTAATTTGAAGAACTCCGTTAAAAATGATAGAGCCTTGCTTCTATAAAGAGAACGTAAATTCCATGTTCCGTGTCTCCAATTCTTAAAATCCTTTCGAAGTCGCCTTCGTATTGACAGTTCAAAATTGTTTCTTTGATTTAGTTATAAGAGAATCTTTTACAGGGGGAGGTTGTTGTCTTTCCATTCAAACCCTAGCCTGCAGGAGAAGGCCTCCAAATTATAAACCCCCTGAAAGCAAGGATACTCAAGGCTCACGGTTTTACAAGACAGAATCCAACTCTTCTATCCCGCTTTTGAAGTGGCCATATCAAAAACATGAAATTTTCCGAAGGATGCAAGATATTAGAAATGTGCACGAACTTCTCTTTTGAGCCGGCCTCACCTGCTCACATCCTTGAATGCCTAGAGCTCATCAAGCAGGATTTAGAAGACGATCCCTTGCTGGTGTTGGAATTTCTGAAAGAGTACGATGTCATGGACCTGGTGTAGCACTGCTGGCCCCAATAGGGGTGAGCAACAACAACAAGCAAGGATGCCGAGCTGTACCTCCGGAATCGGGGTACCCATTTTAATCGTCTTTTACGAGATGCATGAGCTACATTGGGACTATTCTTTCACACACGATCACCCCCACGGGTACATAGTATATTTCTTCTGTTAAGTTCTTCGTTAATTAGCTCAAGCAGATAAAATTATGAAACCATTTTATTTGTTTTAGGTATATTTTGACAAAAGTTAAAATCAGAGCAAACAATTCTGCTGAAGTGTTTTTAGGTAGTTTGGGGTGACCCGGGGAAAATAAATCCTCCATATTTAAATGCAACCTATTCATAGTGTTAAATGTTGAATTCAAATCAAAACGATTATGGAATACTTGTAAAACGAAGCATTAGTCATTGTTTCATCATGAAAAAAAAATCTACTAATTATTGAAAATAAAATTTACGATCTGGTAGTTAATTATATAGAACAAACTGTTTTAAATTGCGTGCCGTTGAGGCGTTTTAATTGTTAAAAAATTGCGGGCCTGCTTTTTTTTCTCTTCCCTAATTAATTGGGACCTTTTTTTTTTCCTCATATGAAAAAATATTTTGAGACTACAAAGAAGTTGTTCAACTGCTGAACATTCAAAATTATTGCCCAGAAAAGTTATAATTTTCTAACTGATACAAAATTTTGCAAGGCTTCTCAGAATGGTTCGTAATAAAGTTCGTTTGTATTTTTTTTAAATTATATTGCAGGAATTTTATTTTTATGTTTATTTTTATTTAATGAATATTTTAAAAGGAAAGATGTAAAATGTTCATTTTTTTTATTTATTTAAGGAATAATAATATTTTATATTGATTTTTTTTATGTTAATAAATATTTCAAATAATGCTTTTAATCAAAAAATTTTAACTATGTTTTTTGACCTTTTTCTAACTCTGGGTTAGGGAAAAAAACTGTTTCAAACATTTCTTACAGGCGTAGCACCTAGAATCATATTGTTGCATTAGTTTAGCACATCACAGCTATTAGGTTGCCGAACCTTGTACTCTAACTAGTTTAATTATAATCATTTGAAAATATTACGCATTCATTTAGCATGATATGTAATCTTGGAAATAAATTACAGCTTTCATTTCCCGTAAATACTTTTAATATTTTCCATGAAAATACATTTATTTGCTAGTATTGCAAATTGGCTCTACATTTCCTAAATTTGTAGCTAAAGATGAATGTAATTTTCTTAGGTTATTTATTAAAATGGAACATTTTTTAAGTAATTCTGGAAATTTCGTTTTTAACAAGCATGTGTTAAAATTATATGCTACTATCGTACAAATATAAAAGGTCATCAAGGGAAAATTAATAAATTAATATCAATCAAATGGGTACTTAATTCATGTACTGTAACTCACGAATTACTTTTCTAACACTAACACCTTAACAGGTTTGAACGTACACCCACCAAAGTAGCTTTCGAATGCTGGCCACAACCAGTTTGCTTGTACACTGTACAGACACTGAAAAGTTGTCCTTTCTATCTTTGAGGGCACAAAATTTTTTTATTATTTTTATGTGAGAATTTTGTGTGGGTTTTTTTAAGATATGGTTTCCTTAGTACTGAGATACTTCTCATTTGGGACTTTGTTTAGGTGAAAATGGAAATATGTCATTGAAGACAGAAATTTAGTTTCTTGAAAATATTCGTTAAAGAAAGGGTTTAAAAGGGGGAATTTGCAGTTTGGTTAAGAAAAAATAAAAAAAAAAGAAAAAAATCGCCAATCTTATATGCGTCCCCATTGCAATGTGTGACTTAGTATTTCACCATGCTTCAAATTGTGTTTGCATATATATATATATATATATATATATATAATCTCACGAACACAAAAACCTCAAACATTTCAATAATGAAACAAGAATATTTTTATATGTATGAAAAGAATTATTTTAAGACATATAAATCATTCTTCATAACATACAGGGTGTACTCATAAAAAGCAAAAATTTAGGATTTTTGTGATACACAATTGTATAATAAAAAATAGTGTGAAACATTAAAATTGAAAATTACGAGTAAATTTTTCCATTTTCACATTATGCTTTGTTATACGCAATAAAAAAGTGTCTTTTTATGGAACATTCTGGGTAAAAAAGTTGACCGCTTAAGGGATTTAAAAAAATATATTGATTCAACTCGGAAATTTTGGAGCGATAAGCAATTGAAACTTATCCATCAATGCTCTTAAACAATCGATATATTATCATTCTTTTTTTCAAACCAATTAGTTTTAGAAGATGTATTCATTAACATTTCATTTTCATTCAGCAATTTTTTCCCGGACACGAATTCAGAAATATTAGAAAAATTTAAAATTTTTTTTTATTAAAGTGTGTCTGTCTCTCTCTTTTTTTGTGTGTGTGTGTGTGTGTGTGTGTGTGTGTGTGTGTGTGTGTGTGTGTGTGTGTGTGTGTGTGTGTGTGTGTGTGTGTGTGTGTGTGTGTGCGTGTCTGTGTGTGTGTGTGTGTGTGTGTGTGTGTGTGTAAGCGATGAGACAATAAAGAGAGACATCTTCAAAATGAAAAAAATTTAAATAGAATTCGTAATTCAATCATGGACAAAAAAAAAAAATTGTGAAACTATGAAGGAGTTGGCAAAATGAAACGAAATTTTACATACGTAATGACTACTTTGATATAAGTAAATGATTAGAAAATCCAAGGAAAAGAATCCTTTATTTCATAGAAAAAGGAAAAAGAACGGAGGATGTAATACTTTGTTGAACCCCCTCTAGCGCGAATGCGCAATGCGATACGATTGGGCATTGATACATACAAGTTATGTATGATGTCTTGAGACAATTCTCGTTCCATATTTGCTGTAACCTTGCCTCTACTTCATTCAAACTCATGAGATGCCCAACTCCCCGTCTCAAATGATCCCAGATATGCTCCATTGGAGCCAAATCTGGGGCAGTTCAAGGAAGGGTAGTAACAGTGCGGAGACAGTCTTGCGACATACTTGCCGTATGAAGCCGAACATTGTCGTGTTGAAAAATGGCTCCTGGGAGCCGTTGCACGAGTGGCAACACATGTAGTTGCAGGATGTCATGGACATACCGCTGGGCTGTCATGGTGACACGGATCAATACTAGGGCTGACCGTGTATAGTAGGCAACCCCATATCATTACACCGCCTGTGGGAGTGGTGTGTCGCTGTAAAGCAAAGACAGGATTGAGGCGTTTACTACGGGGTCTCCACACACGAACACGATTGTCATGACTGTTGAGATTGAATCTGGATTCGTGGCTAAAGTCAACCTGGTTTCATTCCACTGCAGTCCAGTTTCATTGTGTGCTGCACCACTAGAAACGGATGCGTCGATGGGTGGGCGTCATGGGCAGTAAACTTAATATTCACCGCGATCCCAAATGTCATTTAGCCCGGCGCCTTCGTATGATTCGAGAAAACACAGGGGCCCCTACTAAAGAAGTACCTATACCTAGATGGCGGTCGATTAATCAGTTGGCTGTACGCGTGCATTTCTTACGATGTGGCGGTTTCTCGATGACTGGTCTGTCGAGGGCATCCTGAACCTGGTTTTCGTGTAAATGACATCTCTTGGATCCACTTGTCCCAACACCTCCTCACAACACAACCAGAGCGGTCTTATTGACATGCTACTCGCCTAAGTCAAAACGCAGCTTTCATCATGCCTATGATTCTTCCCATATGAAACTTAGACAGCTGCTCATATTGTTGTCGAAAACGGCATATTGGCATGTCTACCTCAGCTCTTGCTTTTCAAACGATTCAGAACACTGAAACAAACTTTGGATATCTGTTTTATACTCCATGGAGAACGACGTTAAACGCCCTCTACCTGCTACACGTAATGCGCAATCACGCTGCATTTTTAATCATTTGCATATCTCCCCGACTTCATGCCAAGTTTCGATACGATTCCGCAATTATTTTTATTTCTTAGTGCGCTAATTTTTTTGTCCATGAGTGCATTTTAGGGTTCAAGTAATTAACATCTATTTTTGTACAAGATGCATGCAATCTTAATGTTATTGCTACAAAAACAATATAGGCTCCAAACACACAATATACTTGCAAATTTCAGGAATTATCATTGCTTAAAATGTTAGTTAATAGATTTTCAAGCTTCGTACACTACAAATACTATATAAATGTGCAACAAAAAAATCGATATAAACATACAAATTGTGATCAAGCATACAAAAAGACTGTGATACAGCTCTGAATGGGGAAAATAAGTCATTTTCTATAGCTATCATATTTTTAGCAGTATTTCGGTAGATATATTGAACGTATCTTATAATGGAAGCTGGGGAGGGTGGGGGAAAGGTAATTGTTTGAATACTCCAAAGGTAATAGCTTTTCTTAATCACCTACGCGGTTAACAGCTAAGTAATGACGACAGATCGTAATTAAAAGACGTGGTAAAAGTAGGAAATAAATCTGGACGAACATTTCTCTTTTGTGCAACAACGTTAAGAGCTTTTTGTACGATGCAAAGAAAATAAGCAATGTACTAGTGGTCTGTGCTGCGGTTTACTTTTTTTTCTCTCTTCTTGAAATTAAGAAATATTAAGTGAAAATACGTAAATTATACTTCTTCCTCTCATTTTTCTATATTAGCTTTTCATTTTCGTTTTAGAAGCTTATTAAGAATATTATGACACGGTAATTGCTTTTCGACATTTTTCTTTAAAATAATTTTTGATCGTTTTTTCTTATATTTAGTTACTGAGTATATTAATGCATTCTTCCTCTCATTAGGAAGGCCCGTTTTAAATATTCAAAACTTAACTCACTGGCGCAAAAGCCAATGAGGTTCAAGGCCTAATGTGCCCAACTAAGTTTACTCTACCTTATGCCTTGAGGTGCATAAGCAGATGTTTCGACCAGGTGGTCAGTCTGACGCAAAACCCTCAGTGTTAAGTTCTGAAGCAAGCTTGGCTTCATCGTGCCTTTTCACTAATCCTCATGGGGAATCTTTGGGGCCAGAAGGACATTTCAATCGAACCTTCTTATGAAGAAACCACGATATGCAGATTAGTGAACAAGATATATAAGAGAGCCTTAGAATTCAGGAGTTAGTCGTCTAGAAGCCGGAAAGTGGAACAGAAATCGAAAAGAGGTCGTCTGGAAGCCGGATAGCGCTAAAGAAGTTGAATAGAAGTCTGATAGTAGCGGGATAGAAGCCGGATAATAGAATACAAGAAGAGACGGAAAGCCGAGGTTGCTGCTCACCGTGAGATATCGGTAAGAGATTAATTATAGAACGGACTTTAACTTATTAAGGAATCTGTAGTAGATACAGATTCTGAGGTTAATTTCTCATAAAGATAGTGATTAGTATTTCAGGCGCTATTTATTTTGAATTGACAATTACGTAGTATCACTCCTGATCGTATTCCTCAAAGTAAGATTTGTGTTTTGTTGATCAATATATATTTAGACAATAATAAATTAGATTTATTATGGAGAATTTGAGTGATCAATATTCTATTCCTACAAATCTAAGTCGCGTAGATGAAAAGATGATACCCCCGGGCCCGGAGGTACCACAAAATATTCAAAATGATTGATAAAACATTTGATGTTTCATATTATACGTACATTCAATAATCATACACATAAATCTATACAACAATCTTAAATGACAAATCAGTATTTGTCAAAAATAAAATAGCTTCAGAATTTTAATAGCAAGACCTTAGCGTTAAGAGCTATGGTTGTAGGAAAAAACATGGTTTTGATGATAGCCAACCTTCCCCTATATTTCCCTATACCATTGTGAACTGTGGGAAGAAGAGAAAATAGTACAACAATAAGGGTCCCCATTAATACTAAATACAAAAAAAATATTATGTTAAAATTTTAAAACTAAGTTACCATTGCAAATTATTAAGGAAAAATAAATCTACATACCTAAGCCAGAAACTTGTATACATTATATAACAACATAATACAAAATGCATGCTGTTCCAGTATTTAAAATTATTATTCAAGAATTTTTTTTTTCCAATTATATAAAATTTGCTTTAAGAAAAACGCTCTTTAACACAAATACCACATTAATTAAAATATTTTAGTACGTTTAATGCTATTTCAATGTATTTCTACACATAAACATATCCTGAATCCTATTCACTATATTTTAAATACGGTATGAATTTTATTTATATCAGAAATGTATATTTCAAAATAACGATATTTTGCATTTTTTACGAATTTTTCAGAATAATAAGTCAATATATCTCAATACATTATTATGAACAAAATTTTCAATCGTTTTGTACGGATTTCTTATCATTGTAATGAATCGCACTCTGTACTAAAATGTTCATACTTTGGTCTCTTAGAATCAGTGATTTAAGATATAAAATAAAAAAACTTTTTCTTTTTAAGATTTTTCAAAAAAATACTCAAAATTTTATTTAAATATTTAGTAACTTCATCGTTTATAAAAATAATCACACGAAACTTTTTTCCTGTGTTAAACATTATTATTCGTATTTTCTTAAGATTGAAAAAAATTGCCTAAAAAGTACGGCTTAAAAAAAAAATTGTGCTTTTCATCTAATACGATTTTTACAAGAATTCATTTAGGCAGTACTATTTTGTTTTGCCTTTTTTTCTGTAAAAATTACCGTTGTTTGTAATCGATGTGTGAAATTTGGAAAATATAAATTAAAATTTAAACCTTCAAAACAAATTAAAACTTAAAAAAAAAAAATTCGCATACTACATTTATTGTCTTGTTCCTACTGGCATCATTGTCGTCGAAAACCGGTTTTCGGGCCAGATGACTTTTTCGCGGGTCATGACTTATACTCCGTTCATCGTTAACATGATAGTCCAAATCACATCCGTTGCTGGGATACACTTGAAGAAGAGGTTGACTATAATAAATAAAAATAACCATGAGACATAGCCATCCTGTGATGACTATGTTTGGGGTGATTCGCGTAAGCTAGAGGTGTGGGATTATCTAAATGATGAGACATTATGTGTACTCCTAACAACTTTTATTAAGAATAACAACTTAAATTACTTAATTCCCCAAATAACAACTTTCTTAAAGTGAGAATAAGCAAACAATTAAACCTTATATTCTAGTCAGATCGCGCAACTAGAACATTTATCTTAATTATATTAATTTCTGTCTAATCTAACTTCCTATACAAAATATTACCTTATAGAGTCACCTTCCTTCCTAGGTTGAAGAAATTCCTATTATGTTAATTTTAGATGAGAAGACTCATGCTTTCTTAATCCTTTTTATTATAATTTAAGGCAATGAGCGTATCCTTAAAGTTGTAGGATCGTCTAACCTTTATTCCAAAACAATTCCGCACTGAGTTATCTCTAGGTTTGCTGTTATATCTCACCAAACTTTCTATCCTTAAAGCATATCTCTATTTGCATTATTCGATCCGTTTCTTCTTGGTATTAGTTGGAAAAGTTTCGGCTATTAATCGTGGCTGTCAAAGAACTTAGAGTTATGTTGTGTGCTGAAGAACGCGCGAGAGACGTTACAACCAAATTTGGCGAGTAACAGAAAAAAAAGTATAAAATTTATTTGTGCTTTCTTTAATTGTATAAGTTCATTTATTACATCCGCTTATGTTTGAAAAAATCTTAATCGCTTTTACTTCGTTATCCTTATTATAAATAAGTTTATAATAATTAGTTACAATTCACGTAAATGTCATTTTTGTATGTTATCTTAAGATATAATGAAGCATAAAATAGAATTTTGAAACTCATTTAAAAATTATCAATATTAAAATTTATTATTCTTCGTAAAACTTTTAATTTACTTAAAAAAAAAATGTTTCGATTTACAGTTGAAAAATTCCGTTACTGACATAATATGCAAAATTGAAGTTTACGTGTTTCTTTCTACATTTCTATGTACTCTAGTTGAATTTTATTAACATTACTACTCTAGAGTTTGGTAACAGAATCTTTAACAATATAAATTGCATTATCTTAAAATAGCCTTTAACGGCCATGCCCAATATGTAACAACAACTTGGTGATTAATTATAAAAGAAACAGCCTTTATATAACAACTTCACGGATTCTGCTTTGCGTGCTGACTGTAACAAATATTGTATTTTTAATTAATAACTCTTCCCATAAATTCAGGCAAGTGCACTAAAAGTTTCTCAAAATGATGCATGAAGTTTGTATTAACGTAAGATAAAATTTGCTACAATGTCCCTATATAAAGAAGGCTTTTTGATACGTTGGTAGTTTAAATAATTTATTGTAGTTTTATAGTATTTCCTACACTGCGTGTGCTAACCTTTTTGGGAATTTTTAGTAGATACTCACTTTTTTGTTGTTGTATGATTTTGTTCATTTTAAAAAATAAGAATAATGAATTGTTTGTCACTCATTTTAGCAATTAAATAATTATTTAATACTTTATTAAAGACTCAAATTGTTATTTCATTATATCATGAAATATTTAGAAGCTCAGGGGCTGAGTGGTTAGTGCATCGCGCTTCCACGCCACAGGTCTGAGGTTCAAACCCCGGGTTGGGCAAGGTTGACTCAACCTTTCATCCCCTTTAGTGAGGCGAACCAGTGTTAAGTTCCCAATCTTGCTTGGGAACTTAACACTAGTTGTTTCGCGTCAGACTGACCACCTGACTTAACATTTGCTTATGCACCTCAGGGCCCAAGGTTGTGTACACTAAGTTGGGCACAGTAGGCTTTGACCCTCATGGGCTGTCACGCCACTGAGTTACATTTATATATATTATGTAAACCTGACATGAGACTAACTCTGTCGAGGCTTAGTTTCGATTCAGTCCTCATCTTTTCTTTAGACGAGGCGAATTTTTCCCATTTTATTTTCAGTCTTTGATGCCAGTTGATCCTCACCACGCAGTAATGTCTACAAAATGAATTAAAATTATACTGTTAATAATCATAGAGAGAGTATAATATTGATATTACTGTAGTAGATATAATTATAATTAAGAGAGTTATATAAGAATAATTATAAGAATTATAATTAGCAACGTTAAGATGAATATTATCAACATTAGTAGAAGCAATTAAAGAAAAGCCGCTCACTAGGTGTAGTAGTTAGTCACGCTGACTGTGCTGCCGTAGGGCCTGTGTTCAAATCCCAGAGAAGGCATGAATATTTGTAAATGTAATGAAATGTATAGTGCCTACACAAAATGGGGGTACTATAAATAGCCGTCGAGTTGCAGTCCTCTTGTGAGGTTGGTGGAAGGGAAAGAGAGGTGGGAGGCCGCAGACTACCCCCAGGGTGTCTCCCTCAAAATTGGGGTGGAACCGAGCAAAATCGTACTGTCAACTGAATGGTGCTCAAAGCTAAGGCTAACGACAGGCCATAAAAAACCTACTCTTAGCTGCAATGAACTTCGGGGACCTTGATCTGATGTTACTGTCAATCATGTGGCATAAGCAACAACACAACACAATTAAAGATTTTCAATGTTAGTACATATTTCTATTATCATTAAAGTAGATGTGGTTAGTAAAATTTAGCTGTCATCACAACCTTATTATATATCCCTCAGTGGCACACAAAGGGAGGGTCCTGGAAGGTCCACCCCAAAGCCCTTGATATTTTTCCGATTGATTATAATTCTAAGTATATAGTGCGCGTAAAATTTATTAATATTTGTTACTAATGATTAATTTTATTAATTAATGCTAATTATTTATTCAATAATAGTTTTTATTGTGTTTTATTCCGAAAATCGACAAAATCAAAAGGAGCATGATACAAGAATGGTGAACTTTCAACCTGGACCCATACCCCTTGAAAAGTTCCTGTGTGCGCTCCAGTTCCCTGTATATAAAAACATTTTTTGTGATGAATGTAAAAATGTATTACGTGTTATCGCAACAACGCCAACGTTCAAAATAACTCGTCAGGTTGGCTACTCTGATTTCGCATTATCGTATGCGCTGAATTGGCAAACATGTGCTTCGTTTCATATAATGTGTCTAATACGGCTGGGATGAACAATTAAAAGCTGTCAAGGGCAAATTTTGCAAAAACCCAATTAATGGAATTAGTAATACATGCAAATTACAGTTTTAAAAATTTGAGCAATGAGTATGAAATGTTCTTTAATTTGTTGGGGGTTGGTCTACCACTAGGCGGAGTGGGGGTGCCCCCCTAGTTATATTAAAATAAACATTATTATTATTAGATGTTATTAATACTATAAGATAACATTTTTTTATATATCAGTGATATAATCAGTATTAGTATATATCACATCAATATATATATATATATATATATATATATATATTCAAGTAAATACCTTATTAAATAGTAAATGTAATATTTTTTATATGCTGGCTAAGTGGCGTAGTTGGTTTCATACTGCACTTTTATGCCCATGTTTGCCGGATCACCCCCCTGTCCAAGTCGGAGAATTTTCATGATGTGAAAAAATCGACAGTGTCCATGTCGTATGATTATGCAGGATATTAAATATCTCTTATTGCCTGTTTGGTATGGATGTTCTCGGCAAAATTAAATTTCTAGTACTCTTTCGCATCGTCAGAGCTCTGGTGCCTCCCTCTGGGAAGGAAACTGGGCATCATAATCGCTTGTGGTTGGTATACCATCTATATGGTGCAGCACCAAAAAGAGATTCCAGCTCTCGAGAATGTACAAGATCAACAATATTAAAACACCAATCAGCAGCTTCATTAGAAATAAAAAAAAAAAAAAAACATTTTGGATATTTAAATCAAGGTAAGAAAAAATAGCAAATAAAAGGGACAAAATTATGCTTAAGATACAAAACGTAAAGAAAGTTTCCATTACCTGCTCAATAAGGATTTTGTGTAAAAATGCTCTAAACTGTAAATGCTATTGTAAAAGGCTCTATGATATTACTTGTAGATAAAAGCCTGATTTCTATAAAAATGGGCTAAAATGTAAATAAAAATACCATGGCGGAAATCTTAATAGACTGGGACACGTAAGCAACACAAAGCACACAATTCAATGTGTGCATTTAACAACGCAGACAACAATCATAACTAAAAGGTGTGTAGCACAGTGCTTCTCAAACTTTAAATATTTGGAAACAAATTTTCAGTCATAATTTTCATCACGCCCCTTCCATAGATAAAAAGTAAATTTCAATTTAGAATAATGTACCATGAGTATACTACAATACGATTTTTAATTTAAACCGTACAAATTATCAAGATAAGTATTAAATTGTGTAAGTAAGTTTATACATGACAAGCCCTTGGGAGTCACTAATATTTATTAATCTTGTTCCAAACTTAGTATTGATAAATTAATTATCAAATACATTGTGCATTAATGATGCATTTATAAGTATATTATACCAATATAAATATGTATTTTATTTTTGCTAAGTCAGAATGTTTTTTTTTTCTTCTTCCTTTTAATAAATTTGTACTTTTTTTTAACCTTTTATTTTCGACTTTTCGATATATTCGCGCCCCCCTCACAGGATTACCACAACCACATGGGGGGCGTGTTCTACAGTTTGAGAAACACTGGTGTGGCGTTTTTATTCAGCCCCTCCAACGGATCATACAAAATACATCGATTAAATATTAGTCGCAATTATTTAAATCAACATATATCGACCTCACCTTTAAATTAAAGCAATCCATATATATATATTTAAAAAAAATTATTTGTCCAGATTGTAATGACAATGCTGATTGGATAACATCCACATTTAATTTAACCCAGTGTTTCTTGTTTCCAGCGTTTCGCCCCCTTTGGGGAGCATGATAACCTTAAAAGGGGGGCTTGAGCATGTCGAAAATGAAAGATTTTAAAAATTACTAATTTACTGAAAGGAAGCAAAACAAAATACATTCTGATATAATAAAAGTAACATACACATTTACAATGATATAATATATTTATAAATGCATCTGTACTGCACAATGTATTTGATAATTAATTTATTAGTACTAAGTTGAGAGAACAATATTAATAACTACTAGTGGCTCCTTTGGGCTTGTCAGATACAAAACTATGTACATATTTTAATACTTATCTTGATAATTTGAGCGGTTAATAATATAAAATCGTATTATAGCCTTATGTCAAATATATTATGATTAAATTCAATATATTGTTATTGTATGGAAGGGAGAGCGATGAAAATTATGATTGAAAATTGGGTCGCAAGTATTGAAAGTTTGAGAAGCACTGATTTAACCAATGGAACTCTAGATTGCCTTTCTTTTTTGAAAAGTGTCACCTTCTTTAGAACATTACTTAAAACTGTATTACTCTGATACTAATGAAAGTGCTAATTTGGTGTAAGTATCAATAAACATAACCAATGTAAACTATAGTTAGACTTTTACTTCCTAAGTACCGTTTTCTTTCAATAATTTCATAATTTTACTGTAGAAATTGCTAATAGAAAGCATTTGTTGGATATAAATCACAAATGTCACCACACAGCGGTTTTTATTTCTGAAATACAGCATTCTTTATAGCACTTATTATATTACTGAAACCAATTGCAGAGCTGATTGGAAAAAATCAGCATTTAATTCAGCCAATGGACCCCTGGATTCTCTTATATTTGTGTGTAAAGTGCCACCTCCTTTGAAACACTCATTACATTTTATTGCTCAGATTCAAATGTAACCTCTGATTGGATGAATGTCTCAGTAAGTTTAACCAATGTGACAATATATAGTTAATCCTTTCCTTTTAAAGTACCGCCTTCTTTGAATAATTTAGTAATTTTGTTGCTGTAATTGCTGAATAAAGCGTTGATGGGAGGCAGGTCACAATTATTTTATTCAATATCATGCATTGATTTTTTATTTTTAAAGGACCGTCTTATTTGCGCAATTAAATTTTATTGCTCAGATTTTGATGACAGAGCTGATTGGATGTAAGCCATAGCTTATTTAACCAATGCAATCATAGTTAGGCCTTTATATTGAAAGTTCCGCCTTCTTTAAAATGATTTAATGAATTTATTGCTGAAATTGTCCAACAAAGCGATGATGGCTTGCACACAAATCCCATTATTTTATTCAATACCATCGTATATTGGTTTAATTTTTAAAATACCGCCTTCTTTACTTATTTAAGTTTAATTGTACCATTAATTCTAATGAAAGCGCTGATTGGAAGGAAGTTCGATACATTTAATCAATATAATTCATTGTTCAACCTTTTTTTTTTTTTTTTTTAAAGCGCCTTTTCTTGGACTATCTTACAATTTTACTGTTCAGATTCAAATAAAAATTCTCATTGGATGTAAGACACAATTGTTTTAACCAATATTGCCATAGTTTGACTTTTATTTTTTAACGTACCGCCTTCTTTGTAGCATAAATTACATTTTATTGTTCTGTTCAATTGAAAGAGCTGATTAGAGATATATGGTACAATTAATTTAATCAATGTGATCATAGTTCAACTTTCAAACTTTAAGTAACACTTTCCTTTGACAAGTTAGTAATTTATTTTTCAGATTCTATATATAATAAATGTGACCAGTAGATCTTCGTCATAACCTTTTTCCTAATGTTGCTTTTTTCTCATGAAGTTATATACTTCAAGGATCAACCGATTGTAGTGATGGGCAATTTTATATGTTGTAATGAGGACGTTAGATAAGTGCTTCTCACACTCTCAATATTTGCAACCTAATTTTCAATCATTATTTTAACCCCCCCTATATATTAACAATGTATTGAATGCAATAATGCTATTCTTTGACGATAAAGTTACAATTTAACCTTAAATGTAAACCTGAAAAATTATTAAGATAAGAATTAATATTTCTATATGTTACTTTTAAGTAATATATATTTAAAGTATAAATTACTTTAGGCATTACGTTCGTCACTTGAACATAGATCAAAATGACAAAGTCATCCCCCCAAAGCCCTCGAGTAGCTGAATAGTGCGCCGTTCATATTCACTCACTAACTTAAGCATTAAATTACTTTTCCTGCATACATTTATAAGTGTATTATATCAGTCTAAATGTGTGTTTAATTTTTTTTATAATGTATGAATGTACACTACTGGCCTTTAAAATTGTTACATCAAGAAGGCGACATGCTACAGACATGAAATTTAAACAACAAGATGAAAGTGCCGTGATATGCAAATAAAGAGCTTTTCAGTGCATTTAGACAAAGCAGGCAACGGTAGTGACACCTACACTGTGTTTAAATGAGGAAATTGTTCAGCCAGTATCTCATATACGAATTGCATTTGAACGTTGTTGCTTGGTGAAAAGTTGTTGTTATCTCTCGTGTAAGAAATAGAAATGCATGACAGCACATTTATGACTTTGATAAAGGTCGAATTGTAACGTACCGGGGTTTGCGATTTATCGCATCGCAGTATTGCTGCTCGCTTTCTTCGAGATACAATGACTGTTAGCAGAATATGGAATTAGTGGGTTCAGGCCCTTAATACGGAGAGTCGTGCAGGGTCTCAACGGCACTCTATCACTAGCAGCGAAGAAGACAAGTATGTTACCCGCATGGCTTTAATGGATCGTGCAGCCAATTCACGAGCCCTGAGACAAAAATTGAGATCGTTTGCCACCAGACAACAAGTATCCGCACGAAGATTCGATAACGTTTGCTTCAGCATGGACTCTCAGCTCAGAGATTATGGCTTCAGCTAGCCTTGAAGCTGTATCACAAGTAGAAGCGTCCTCACAGGTGTAATCAAGGACGAACCTGGGTGCAGAAATGGAGAGACCTGATTTTTTAAAAATAAATCCAGGTTCTGTTTACAGCACCAAGATGGTCGCATCCGTGTTCGCTGGTATCGTGATGAACGCACATTGGCAGCGTGTATTCGTCATTGTCATACTGGCCTATTACCTGGCGTCATGGTATGGGGTGCTATTGGATACACATCTCGGTCACCTCTAGTTTACATTGACGGGACTTTAAACAGTGCACGTTACATTTCTGGAGTGTTACGACACGTGGCTCATCGGCTTCTGTACATGTACATACCGTCTAATCTCTGTTCGACTCAATACCCTGGCGAATAAATGCTGTTATTAGTGCCAGAGTTGATTGTACTGAATCTTGACTTCTCATGATCTATGCCCCCAAATTTCTTGAAGATTTAATCACATGTTATTTCCAATATTATACATTAGTCCAATCAATATCATTTTGCTACCTGCATTTCTTCATGTTGTAGTAATTTTAATGCCCAGTAGTGCATTTTGGTTTGCTTCATTTCAGTAAATTAATAATTTTTTAAAATAATCTTTTATTTTCAATTTTTAATAACCTCGCTCCTTCCCCATAGAATTATTGTTCCCCATAGAGGGGCATGCCGCACAGTTTGAGAATACTAAACCAAGTATAGGACTAATCTAACTAAATCAAGTATAGGAGTAATGGGCATATTATGATTTCAAAAGCAAAATTTTTGTGCTATGTTTCAACATTTATATTTATTTATACCACTTATTATTATTTTAGACATTTTTTACAACTAGTAATATTTAAAATACAGCACCCAGAAGGGAAGCTTTCTCAAAGTCGTCTAATGTCATCCGATATGAAAATGATCCAAAATTGTTCCAAATGCGGATGCCCACAAACTTTCCAGTGCATTTTCAATCAAGAAATATGGCATATATAAAACAGCATATAGTTGAAGATTCAAAAACGTAACGATGACATTTCGACTCTATGAGGTCTTGAGTAGGCGAAGAATGCAAAGTTGGTGAACGAGAAAACATTTCGTAGATTTAAGTGAATTCGAGTATGTCCTGATTATCGGCATGAAAACCGTAGGCTGATTAACGTCAAGTAATGTTTGCCAGATCAATCGTTCAAAACGTGCCATCAGAACATGTTAGGAGCAGTGAAAGAGGAGGAGGAGACTGAAACGAATAGAAAGATGACGAGGTGAGAGGATCGAAGGATCGTGTGATAAATCTTCCTCGATCGCGCTGTGACTCTCATGTAAGAATTACGAAATTTTCCAGTTCCCTTTCCAGACGTCTTGAGTCAGCGAGTCGGCAATCCAAGATCACTCTTTGTTGTATTCTGAATTTAGCTGTGAAACAACGGTGACTCCTAACGAAGTTTCAAATTAGAGCGACATAGAATGGCATATTAATTGAAAATGGGGTGTATGTTTAGTGATGAATTTCGGATCCTTCTAGGGACAGATAATAATGTTATACGATTGTGAACGATGGAATCTTACCCCTGCTTAAGTACTATACCATACCCGTACAACAGGTACAACGATCTTTGAATCATAGCTTTACATATATGACTCACTAATTGTGGTACGTTGGAACATAACTGGAAATTGTTGTGTCGATGACAAGTCTAAATGCTTCCGCCTAAATATTCTTTCAACTGCAATATTTAAGCAAGATAATGCTCATTCGCATTGTCGTCTTAAAAACTTATGCGCATGTTTTGATTCTTCGCGGCCCCCCCTGGGCGGGACCTTGGTATTTGTT
>BMAV01026034.1:477535-490805 GCA_019973955.1 Trichonephila inaurata madagascariensis | reverse complement strand
TGTTTACTCAAAGAATAATTTCTGTCAAAATTCTTGTCTTGTTGATTGCTGCATTATCAAGTTTTTAAAGAAAATTATGCATTGTATCATAAAAAAATATTTCATCACCAAGGTAACTGTCGTATGCCTATATATTCATTATCATTGTTTAAATTAATTTTTATACTTCGAAATATTTTTATTGTGTCTTGAATAATATTTACAGTTAACCATAATTTGATCTAATCAAATACAAAGCTACTTGGAAATTATAATTCTAGTTATTCATTATTAAAAAGCAAGATAGTAGGGATAATATTCTCTGTATCAAGAATTGTTGGTATGTACCATAGCAACAATGCCAGTTTCCAAGGTAACTGGTAATAACGATGGCAACCTTGATTTCGCTTGTGTCGTATGTGCTGAATTGGAAACCATGTGCTTTGGTTCAAATAATGTCACTAATACAATTGCTATAATACGTAAATACCGAACTGTTTTATGAACCAGTAGAAAGTAATCACAGGAAATTGGATATTTAAATAGGACTTTTTGGATAGCTTCAAAATAGTTTTGACAGTTAAGTCTCTATATAGTACATCAGGGGTGTTAAACTCACAGCCCACTGTGAGCATCTTTGCTGCCTGTTCAGTATATTGGCACTCATTAATATTTAATAAAATATCAAAATTTCTCCCAAAATAGGAAAGATGGTAGCAAAGAAGAGATGTCAAGTGTAAGGATGTAAATATTAAATTTTTCTTTTTGTTTTATGTATGTTTATTATAATGTATTATTCAAAATAAACCTATGTTTCTATGAAATTTGATTTTCTTTGCAGCCCACCTTAACCTTGTTTATTTGGCCCAAGTAAGCCTTTGATTTTGATACCCTTGTAGTACATTAATGACTCCAATTTGAAGTTGATTGAATAAGCATTTTGGTTAATTATGTATTACAGAATCAACCAATTTTGTCAAATCAAAAGATGTTGCCAGATGCTGTGATATGCTGCCAATAGTAGAAAATCCTTTCCAGGCATGTTCAGACAATAAATAAGGATGATTCCATTTGATGACATTTCTTTAATTGACAATGTCTTGGTTTGGTGAAATTGGTGGACGTTGTGTAATACATAAGTACCGCTTTTTTTTTTATTAAGATTACAAGATAAAAACAATGAAAATAGGGAACTAATTTTATAACGGGGGTAATTGCGCCAAGCAGCGCTTCTTGTTGCTAGAATGAAATCCAATATGGCGGCCTGGCGGTAATTTAATGATACACAATAATTTAATTAGAATTGTTTTGAAGTACATTAAAATGTATTTCAAATAAAGGATATAGAAAGAGGTTGATAATAACCTAGATCAATCAATAAATAATGAATAATAATATATAATAAAAAGTAACATGTACTAATAATAGTATTATAAGCAGCATATAATAATCTGAAAATATTATTTTATCGTAATTATATATAATATTCATATAGTACAATTTTATAATGGTTATTAGAAATAATAATCATATAATTAAATAGTAATTATTAAAAAGAGTAATCGTCGAATTGTGAAAAAATAAAAATAATGCACAAGAGAACTCGTAATACATAACTATAAATAAACAACATAAGAATAGCTATAAATAAACAGAAATAGTTATAAATAAATAAGATAATAAAAGTATAATTAAATAATAATTATAAATAAATAACAATATTATATATATAATTATAAATAACAAAATATGTGTAATATTTATAAATAAATGCTAGAAGAAACAATTATAAATAACGAATATTATATGATTATTACACATAGTAATAATTGCATTTTTTGTTTTTCATTATGAATAAAATAATTACATAAAGTATGTTAAAATTAATTTAGAATATCAATTACAAAGTAGTGAAAGCTTGCAATATGTTACTTGCACTGCAAGTTCCTTCAACGATTTTCATAGAACAAAGAATGTAAAAAAAATATTTTTTAAATGAAAATAAACAATTTATAGCGATAATTAAAAGCACAACACTTATTCTTTTAAGAAATAAATATTCTAGTACTCACTCATTTTAGAAATATCCATATTCGAAAATAGCCCAGAATTAAACTGAAGAGGCGAACAATATAAAAATTACACAGAAAATGGTTAAATTCTCAAAGAAATCGTCTGAAATTAAAGGGTTACAGCGAGAAAAAACGAATAAAAGTTATTTCTAATATACGTTATCCCCATGGCAACCACATCGACAGACAATAAAAATATTAAGGTAACCATATTGTAATATTATCGCCCATCTTGGCGAACATAAACAACAGCTTGGCGTAACTACCCCCCATATCAAATTAGCACCGAAAATAGTAAAGACAAAGCTTTTATATTGAAGTAAGATTAAATTGTTTTAATGAGTAGAAAAATTAAGATTCCCTGCACCAAATAATTTTTTTCAATTAGCATTGGAGATAAAATCACAACATATGACACATGGATTTATAAAAGATTGTAGATAAAAATATAAAATTGTAGTTACTGTAGGCATTTTCATGGTTTTAAATCAAGAAAAATATATACATATTGAAAAATAATTTGATGGAATGTGGGAGCATTTCTTAAAAACAATAAGTGCCTTGGTGGGTGAAGAAAAAAATTCGATACCTCATTCATCTACAAATCTATGACGAATTTATTCTGTTATCAATAAATTAAATTTAAAACTTACTGTTAAATTAACCTAGCTGAAGTTGCTGTATTAAATGTGCTCACAAGGATTGAAACAAACCAAATTGTTTAAAAAGCTTACAATGACTATCCAGAATATCATCTTGTACCACTATTGTTATAGTAGCTATAAAATATGTTTCAGTTATTTTTTAGAAAAAAATTTGGGTACTTTTCCTTTTTTCCGGTGCAAACCTAGCAAAGCGAGATTTAATGGTGACAACACACAAACACTTTCATTGGTTTCTCATCTATTCTTGATGTATTATGAAAGACATTACTGAAAAGAAAAGACTGCAACTTGTTTTTAAAATATGATGGTAAAAGGTTACCTGTGTGAATGTTCCATTTGGTGTCGGTTGTATCATGTTTGGTGATTTTATTGCCTGTGGCGGCAAAAAATAACAAAATTTTAAATTGAATCATGTTGGGATCTTTATTTAATCTGTACTTGCGTATTATCACAACCTATTGCCGACATTATATGAAACGAAGCATGTGATTCCAATTCAGTGCATACGACTCATGCGAAATCAGGGTTGTCAACTTGGTGAGTTATCTTGAATATTGTCAGTAATATGTATCATTTAATAATTTGTTTTAATATAAGTTTTCTTTCAAATTTTGGCCACTTTCATTTTATAATAAAATGTATGGTTTCTAAAATTTTTCCATTCTTGTTAAAAACGTAAGTTATATTTATTTCAAAATTTATTGCAAATATTTCTATGTAAGATCATATTCATTGAAAGCGTATTAAGGTTTTTAAAATTCATAAATTTTAGATTAATATCATTTAAAAAATTTTTAAGTTTTAAATTAATAAATCCTTTTATATTGCTTTAGGAAACTTGAAGAATTTAAATTCAAATTGTAAAAAGCATTTAATATACTACTTAGGTAATTGAATGCAATTTCACATCCAAATAGAATTCTAATGCAGTTTTTGCAAAAGCAACTTAAATCCTAAGAACTATTGAGTTGATTTGGCAAAAAAGTAATTTGTTTTATATTTTGAAATAAAACAAAATTTTTATATGCAAAAATTGTACTTTAATCAAAACTACATATCATTCACTTTATTTTTCAATAAAAGTATTCTATAATGGTTTTGTGTATTTGCTTAAGACAAACTCACAAGGAATTCTTAACCTCTGATATTGTTGGCATAACATTTTAAAATTAATCAATGTATATTAAAAGCTTTAGTTTTTTGACTTAATTAGTAAATTAGCATGTTATCTTGTTGTTACTCATCATAATGTTTCTGTATTTTTTGAAATTTTATTTTTAAAAAATTATTTATTTCAGATAATTCTGAAGTTAGTCGCAAAAGTATCTTCCCTTCTATCATAATGGATGATGATTATGATGATGAAATTGATACTGATCGAGGGTGGTATGATGATACTAATATGGACCCTGATTCAGATTCACCCTCTGCTGAAGATCAAGAAGCAAGGAATGCTTTGATCCAGGCAGAATGTCTTGAAAAATTCAGCAGTCAAGATTTCATCATGGAACCAGAGATATTTACACAACTAAAAAGGTATTTCCAGTCTGGTGGAAATCCTGAACAAGTTGTTGATTTATTATCTGAAAATTACCATGCCATTGCTCAAACTGCCAATTTATTGGCCGAGTGGCTGATTATGGCAGGAATGAAAATTTCTGAAGTGCAGGCTCTTGTTGAAGATCATTTGCGAGAAGTAATAATTAGACATTTTGATCCTAAAAAGGCTGATTCTATCTTCACAGAAGAAGGAGAAACTCCAGCCTGGTTAACTGAAATGATAGAGCATCCTACATGGAGGTCATTAATTTACAAACTTGCTGAAGATTATCCAGATTGCCTCATGTTAAATTTTACCATCAAGCTAATTTCAGATGCAGGATTTCAAGGAGAAATTACTAGTATTTCCACTGCCTCTCAACAGCTTGAAGTGTTCTCACGCATTTTAAAAACTTCAGTTGCAAACTTCTTAGAAGGAGGTGAGGAAGAACTTAAAAAAAATCTTCATGAATTCTCCAGAATGGTTTGCCATGGTGAACATACCTACCTATACAGTCAAACTCTCCTGCATTTGCTAGCTCAAGAACCAAGAGGAGGATCAAATATCAAACGTCTTTCTCAAGAAACTAGTGCTTATGTTCAAAGAACTGAACATAATGCTACTCCTATTACTATGGCTCTTACTGGGGCAGCTGCTGTTCCTCGAGCATGCCAAGCATTATCAGCAATGCTGTGTAAAAATGCTTTAAATCCTGCTGATATCACTGTTCTTTTCAAGATGTATCAAGTTGCTGAACCACCTCCCGTCGAACTGATTAGAGTTCCACAGTTCTTGGATTTACTTATGGACTCGTTATTTAAACCAGGAATGAAAATAAATCCTGAACACAAACCAAAATATATATATCTTCTAGCATATGCAGTCAGTGTGCACGAGACATTCAAGAAGGGGATTCGTAAAAGTGTAAATAAAGAAGAATTAAAAACAACAACTCAGGCTATTGAAAAAGTGCATATGATATGCAATGAAAAGAAAGGGTCATCTGAATTAATACCAGAACTTGGTACTTTATATCATTGCATTCGTTATCCCATTGTTGGTTTAGGAGTTGTAAGGTGGGTTGACTTTACAGTTTCTGAAAAAAGCTATTTTAAATTATCCACAGAACACACTCCTTTGCATTTAGCTCTATTGGATGAAGTTGCTACTTGTCATAATACTTTGCATCAAAAAGTTTTGGAGCTTTTGATTCGATTGTTTGAAATGCCCCAAGAAGACTTGGATGTTCTTGTGCAATTGGAAATGAAGAAAATGCTTTTAGATAGAATGGTTCATTTATTAAGTAGAGGATGTGCAGTTTCTGTTGTAAATTATATAAAAACTTGCTGGCAACGACAAGACACTGATATTTCTTTAATTCGTTATTTTGTGACAGAAGTTCTGGACATTATTGCACCTCCATATACTGCAGAATTCGTGACTTTGTTTTTACCATTAGTTGAAAATGAGGATATAACTGGCAAAATGAAATTCGAAGGGGGAAACGATCCTGTATCTGAATTTATTATGCTTTGTAAAACAAACTGTTTAGCACCCAATTAATGAAAATGGTTCTAGAAATAAACAATTTTAATTTTTTTAGTTGTACTATTGGTTCAAGCCTTATAAATAAATATGTGGTTGCTTATTTTTAAAATGAATAGGTCCAAATTTAGTTGTTAATTACTAGGCATTAATTTTTGTATGAAACTTTATATTATTTTTGGTAACAATAATAATTGTTTTGATTTTCATTAATTTATTATTTCATGTATTTTCATTATATTTGCTGTTTGCTATTGATTGTATATTACATTATAATTAACAAAGGATTAAATGGGAAATCTGTTATCTCGTATTTTTATTGAAAATCAATTGTTAAATTATAAAACAAAGCACATTTTCATTTTGTTAGAGAACTTCCATGGTATTTTTATTGTTGATATATTTTAAGATTAAAGGATTTTTAAAGCTTATGATTGGTTTTGAATTTTACATACACATACATTACTGCAGCTTTTAAATTTTGATGTGTGATCCGGAACAGGTGAAAGCTAAGCAAGATTTTTTTTATTTAATTGTCACTTGCGATCATGTTTAATTTATATATTTATATATGATGCATCAAATTACATATTTTAGACAGTAAAAAAAATCTTACATCATTGGTTGGGGTTTGAAGGGCTTTGAATTTCATGAATCTTAATAGTAGAGAAGTTAATTAGAACTTCAAATAACCAATATTAAGTTTTGTGTAAAAATATTTCTTTAAAACTGTGTATATTTGTATTTTTATACATCATGAATAATAAATTACATGGGGAGTTGTGTAAACAAGTTTTTATATTTATGTTCTTCAAGTTAAAATCAAAGTACTAGGTGTTACAAATGGGGGAAAAGCTTTTGTTTGCTAGGAATAATTTTTGAAAAAATTGTATTTTAAATTAATTTTTTTTTATTTATAACAAATATGCTTAAAATACATATGCTGTTCACATTAAAATATTATTCAGAATCATTTTTCTTATCATATTTCTATCGCATTAGTTTCTAATTTTTTCTGATTATGATAGAATTCAAATTTCATTTCAGCTGTACATTGTATTCATTTATTTTATGCATTAGTGAATTAAAAATAAATGTAAAGAATTTTTTTTTATATTGTTAGTTAAAAAAATTTTTTTGCTCTATATTTATTATTTTTTCATCTGTAATGAAATATATTGTTTTTTTCAATCAAAAATTATTTGAGTTAGATAGACATAATATCACACACATCCAGTTTAGATAATATTTCTGAGCCTCGAACAGAATTTTAAACAAATCCTGAATGTTTTGCAGCACATGAGTTATCTCCTGAAGATGAAAATCTGCTCCCTAAAAATATGGTCCATTTCTCGATGAAAATATTTGCTCAGAAAATTCTTTCTTTTCTACTAGGATGACATCCTTATCACTAAATCATGGTTCACACACAGGAGGACTAGGCCAGTCACTAACTTTCTTATATAGAATTATTCATAATTCCTTCTCGGAGCACTGTAGTAAAAAAAAAAAAGATGAATACAGGAAAAAGAATATACAAAAAAAAAAGTTTCACTTGCATATTTTACATGTGTTCTATACGTGAACCCTTGGCAGAGCCGTTTTTAACCTCCCTAGGCACTTCAAATTGTTACACTGCCCTCACTATTTCCATAGTGTCCCCTCCTACAGTTATACCTTGCCAGCTTTGGTTTGGAAAGGATTTTCCCTTAACTCTCTTACTCTTTTCCCTTTCTTTGTTTTTTGTCTTTGAAGAGTATTTTGATTATCCACCACCTATGGACCCCAGTTTCCTAGACTAGCAGCCGTAAGGAAAGGATAGTGGCATAGTTTGGCCACTTTTGTTCACTTCTTACCTAACGGCATCACTGACCACCCACCCTTTTATAAATTAATGAAATTATTTGAAGTTATACAGTACAGAGCATACATTATTGTATGAACTGCTTTCAACTTGGCCATTATCATCTTTTTCATCGCTTACCACTTTACTATCTTTTACTTCTAGATATCCTTATTTTTTGCAGTCATTGTCATTGTACTTGTTCAACATAGGTTTTCTTCAAGCTTTGACCATTTCAAAATCATTAATAACATCATTGTAGTCAATATCCATTGTAATATTGTTTTGAGGGCATAGTAACATCAAACTGGGAAGCTTTTCATTTGCCATATTAAATCTCATTTTCATTGTTGTCTTTACCCTCTTAAGGACAGAAATGCTTATTTCGTGACTCACTAGGTGATGGTATGTTTGCTGTAATTTAAACTTTGTTTCTTCTTCACCCTTCAATTTTTTGTGCTCTAGGCACATGCCTAAGTGGAAAAGCGGCCTTGGCCCTGGGTTGCTCAGCATACATCAATGCAATAATCCACAGTTCCTGTCACATTATTTTCAATATGGTATTATCAACATTATTGACAGCACATGTTATACTTTCCTTGTATGTTTTATCTGAAAATGGTCTTTTACAAGTCCCAAGTTTTTGTATCCCCTTTCTTGCTTGATGTAACAGAACTATATGAAAAGAGAGAGACAACGGGCATCAATAACATAGTACCATGTTGAGTAGAATGTGGCAGGAACTGGACTATTACATTGATGTATGTCATGTGACCAAGGGTTCACATATAGAACACCTGTAAAATATCTAAATAAAACTGTAAACATTTTTCTGTATTCTTTCACATGCTCATTTTTTGCTATATTTGTCTTAGTTTTTTTACTACAGTACTCTGAAACCTTGGAGGGAATTATGTGAATAGCCCTGTATTAATTTAACTTAAAATCAATGTAATTGAATTGTTAGTATTGGATTGAGTACATAGTTAATTGCTAATGACTGAATAATTCTAATACTAATGGTTACATTTATATATTTTTTTTCTATTTTTAAAGATGCTGGAAAGTTGCAATTATATCTTAGACAAACAGAAATGACTAGGGCTGCTGTCTTAGTAGCTTACTTTAATACAAAATATGTCTGTTCTTCAAAATGTCATCAAATAAAACATAAGGTTTTAAAAGAATTTCTCCGCTCCAAAAGCTAGGAGTATCCCTCTCCCCTTTTCTCAAGGGAGGATGAAAATTAAAGGTGTTAATTTCTGATAAAGCATACATTTTTTTTTAAAATAAAAAGAAAATATTAAACTACCGGAATATGTTAATTATAAATTTTAAAACAGTATTCTGCTGAGCTTTTTGTGTTTTGCACAGAAGGAAACTTATTCTTCAAATGAAGTGATGAGAGAAGTATCCATCTAGTCATCCTTATCACTTGACCATTGTTCAAAAGGACTAGTTCAAGGTTAGTCTCCACTATTTTTATGATTATATTAATTTGAACCAAATCCCTTGTAATTGAATTATAAGTATTTCATTAAGTACGAATTGGCTTTAAAAAAACAGTGAATTTCTAACTAATGATGTAAGTTTAGTATTGATGGTTACATTTAAAATCGCCCCTTTTTTCTTGATTTCAAAGATTCCAGGAAAATAACAACCGTAATATCTTAGACAAACAGGAATAATCAACCATTTTCTCTTGGTAGTTGATTAAAATATAACATATGTGCTCATAGCCTATAGCTTACTATTCAAAATGTAGTTTTTGATTATCTATAGCTTAATATACATTAAGAATCTGATCAATATGGTTATGTATTCAGTAATATTTATAAGTAAGAGCTGCTTTTTTGAAATTCCAGTGGTCGAGAGTTGCCTATCGTTGCTTCTACACCACAGGTCCAGGTTCTATTCCCGGGCTGGGCAAGGTCGACTCAGCCTTTCATCCCTACTGCAGGAGGTCGATAAATGAGTACCAAGCTTGCTTGGGAACTTAAACACTGGGGCTCTCGCTTCAGACTGACCACCTGATCGGTACCAAGTATACGTGACCAATGGTCACGTATACTTGGATGGGCACAGTAAGCCCTGGCCCTCATGGGCTGTTGCGCCATTGAGTTTTAGTTTAAGAGCTGCTTCTAATTTTTTTTGTTGCCAAATGCACATTCTGAATTCAGATTTTAGACATTCATTGACTGAAGGTTTTTTCATGCTGCCTAATATAATTTTATCTTTCATAGTTTACAATGGTGTTTGTGGTGTTTTGTGGATATTTTTTTTGTTTAGGTAATCAATTTATTTGAAGTACATACAAATCTAAAAAAAAAAATATTTCTAAATAGCTTAGTTATATTATTTTAATCTTCATGCATTTATAAATTAAAATTTCTTTTCTACATTGTAATATTTAAAGACAGAAATAATATAACGTTTTAAAATATTTAAATTAATTCCTTTCTTGTTATACTGACGTTCTTATAATATTGTAGATAATGTCATTGTAGCTTATGGTGGGTCAGTTCAAATATAATGAAAAGGGCTGCGGTAGCCCAGTGGTCAAGGTATCGGATCATGGCAGGCATGTCAAGAGTTCGAGCCCAGTACCATTAAAGACCCGCCGTGTAGGGCAGCGTTGCACGTTAAATCTATCGAGAGCGGAAGGGTCCTCCCATTGGTGTGGTGTGGTAGTTAGGAGAGGGGGTGCCAGTTCAGGTGTCGTCCACGTCACTTGACCATGGTTCAAAATTACGTGGTCCGTCGCCAAAAGCCCTCGTGTAGCTGAGCAGTGCGACGTTTATTTTCACTAACTCAAATATAATGAAAGAAGTGCTAAATATGTGTGTGAAATAGATTGTATGATTTGGTAAAATTTTCAGCAATAAGAGTTTATTTCTAATGCAGCAACTTGAGTACCCATATTACTTGTATTATGAAAGTACTGGGGCATAAATATCGAATAATTTTAGAGAGTAGAGCGGCGGTCACCAAACTTTTTGACCTCATGGACCATTAAATTCATAATTGAAATTCCGCTGACCACTAATAGAATTTTTTAAATTTTAAATATATTTATAAAAAAAAAAAAATTGTGATCTAAGAACACATATAAAATGTACCTAGTTAATAAAATGAAACTATTAATTGTTACCAAATTATGAAATCTAAAATAAAAAAAAACGAGAATAAATTTAGAATATTCAAATTAATTTTATCCCAATAAATATCAAATAAATGAAGATATGCTCATGGTTAAGATTTAAGATCATACCCCTGTCTTAAAAAACAATTTACAAAAGAAAATACTCAAAAACTTCCTGAATATAATCCAACTAATACATTGAAAATATTTTATATTGAACTCAAGCCCACCTTAAGTGAGAAGTGAGGTGTCCATATAAGCCCACCTTTAAATGATTCAATCCTTACTATGTAAAATATAATCCTTATAAATGCGAAAGTATGTTTGGATGCTTGGTAGTCATTCACGGAAAAACAACAGAATGGATTTTAATGAAACTTTACAATAATATAGCTTATACAACAGAATAACACATAGGCTATAATTTATAAAAATATTGTGTGAAGTTTCCAAAATATAACGATAATTGTCAAGAAAGTAGGAAAAAATTCTGCCATCTGCAAAAAAGCCTGTGACAGCATATATCTATCTTTTTAGTGTGAAGCAAAGCTTTTCCTTTTGTTTTGTCTACAACATGCCTCAGTGCGCGCTCGCTTTTAATTTATTCCGTTGATCAGTGTAATCACTATTTTTTTTAATTTCATAATAAAACTAGATTTCGAAGGGAGAGGTGGTTGCAAGATTTTAACATAAAATATATAAATACAACAGAAAGTAATATTTAATGTATTACACTTCCAGATATAAATTTACTCTATTTTAAGCGTTCATTACACAACATTTGTAACGATGTGTTACTTTTGCTGAGCAGAGATTAGTTTAGGAAGGTGCTTTCAAAAATCGACTGACAAGAGAGTTACGGGGAGTAAAAAATAAATAAAAATCCCTTTTATCAGCTATTAGATCTACAGACTTAAAATTTAACAAACATGTTTTTTTTTGTTCAGTTGAGATATGCAAAAAGCTCTTTTTTTTGTTTGTTTAATTTGCAATTCACGTAAAATTAACTCATTAAAAACTTCTTTATCCTTCAATCTGTATTGTTTAATTTTTCAATTCACCTGTGCGATGAACGGATATACCAGCTATACAATATAAATTAAATGTTATATATCTATACACGAGATTTTCCCTTTTAATGCTACTTCTTAAGCAAAAGGTATGTCACAATTATTTGCTAAATGAACATTTATAATAAATTTTATTATTTTAAAACCTAAGAAGGAAGTTATTGTTAAAATAATGAATATGTTAGTTTTGTATAGTATTTTCTTTTTCTTTCGTCCGATATGTGTGTTAAAAAACTATAAAATTAACATAAAATATCAAAGTGTTTTTAACAGACAGGTTTTTTCTTTTTGAATGTTTTTTTCAGTACATGTGTGAATTTTGTTCTAGACTTTCTCCCATACTGTTTTTTTTAACTTATATATATATACACACACACATTCAAGTATTAAAAAAGTAATCGTTTCAATAGCTATCTGTAAATTTTTCTTTTATTTATTACTCATAGAAAAAATGCATTTTAATTAATATATATGTTTTTTAAAGGATTATTTCTATTATTTCACTGCTAAATGAATTATTTGTTAATTAAAAAGTCATCGTCTATTATTTTGAATAAAAATACATTTTAGAGACATTTTTAAGCTAACTATATGTAACGATTGATTGATTCATGAAAATCTCTGAAATTTATTTTTATTATTTTGGATTCTTCGAAACTCACTATTATTAAAAAAATGCTGAAAGTTTTTGTTTTACTCTTAGCATCAGAATCGTTTTCTTTTTATTGCTTCACACATTAATAATTTTTTAACTAACGTAATATTGTTTTTTATAAGTCATACATCTAAATATGAAGCTATATCTTATCTGTGAGGGGTAGGGAAAGAGGGAACAATAATTTTACACTATATAAAAAACACCCGTGTTATGTCGGACTAGAGAGAGGAAAAGAAATCTGTCTTAAATCGAAAAGAAGTGGAACAAATTTCGAAAAAGGGAAATTTAATGAAATAATTGTAGAAATCATTAACATTGCGCGCTTACAAACACACACACATAATTGCTGGCGTCATGAGGGAAAGAGAAAGCCAGTGCAACGCCGGGCCATGCAGCTAGTGGATATATATAAGCAACATACAGGAGAGTGAAACATTAGAAGAAAGTGAAATGAGACGAGGCAAAGCAGGTAGCTAAAACAATGCAGCTACAGCAACACGACTTATGAACCGTGGCGTTATAAAATGAAGTAGCGCTTTTTTAACTTTTCACGTATTGTTATGAATTGTGTGTGAATTGTGTTTCAATGCATCTTAAAACATAACTTAGATGAGTAAGTATATTCTACATACATTTTTCTGGGGACCAGCGAAATTTTCTCTCGGACCACCACTTAGGCGACCGCTGAGTTAGAGAACACTCTTTCGCTAATGTTGCTGACTGAATTTCAACAGAGCCACCCTTAAGATATCCGAC